>JAOBAT010112868.1:0-14322 GCA_026413305.1 Hydrozoanthus tunicans
GGTAGATTTCTAGAGGAGAATGACATACAAATGGAGTTTGAAAGTATCGAAACGAAAGTACAGTGAACGATTAGATCGTTAAAGTTGATTTTGCCAAGCGAAGATATCTTGTCCGATAGTGACTCTGAGGAGCCTATAAAGGAGTCTTGAGATTTTGATTTTTCTTTAATGAAAAAAAGGTGTTTTAAGTTGACAATGTTGTTAAAAAAAACGTGCATAAAATTTACATCAATATTTATTAAGATACATTTAGTTAACGCGGTTTGTCCAAAATCGCGTTGATAAAGTGCTTTGTTAATTTCCTGTAATAAGGTAGATTTCTAGAGGAGAATGACATACAAATGGAGTTTGAAAGTATCGAAACGAAAGTACAGTGAACGATTAGATCATTAAAGTTCTCGTCACAGTGAAAAAGATAGGGTCGCGCGCAGACGACACCTCATAAAACAAACTATTTAAGGCCCTTAACATTTTTCTGGCTTTGATTTTCTAAAGGTCTTAGAGAAAAATAACTTAGTTTGAAGAATGTGACGTTGATGTCGATATTAAAACTTGGTTTTGGTGTTCAGTTTTGCTTGTGTTTGCTCGCATTATCAACTACAAAGTCATTTAAAGGTTTGCTTACCTTAGGTAAACGGCTTACCTCTTACCGCCTACCTTACTTTTCGGGATTTTATTACGATAAGAAGTTTTGTTTTTTCTTAAGGCACTTTAAAATGTCATTTGAATCAAAAGTGCATTTCGTGTTCGCTTTTGTTGATTGCCGCTACAAGTAAAGGTTTACTTGACACGTGCAGCTCAATGCAAGTCAGCTTTTTTCTCAATGAAAATATTCTTGTGATACATATAATAAACAGTTCATAACATTGGAAATTTTTTTGTACGAGATTTATTCACTTGATGTTTGTGCAAACATCTTGTGAATAAAATCCCGTAAGTCACACTTTCTACGAACTAAACTATATAAAACACATTATTAAAATTAGTCAGATGTCTTTACAAAAAAAAATGAGATAAAAACTGAAGGCAAAACTACTGGCTTAAGGATCACTAAGGAATTATTAAAAATTAAAGAATCTCATGGAACTTTTGTACCACTGCTCTCGAATTTAAGGCTGGTGTCGCCAATGACTGCATTCGGTTTACCTTGACTTTTCACCCCGTCAACAAATCTAGAGATTTAAGGCAAAATTTAAAAACTATGCGATTTAATTTTAGAGTTTCGTTTTCTTTTTACGCTAGAATCGATCAAGTTTGATACCAATGGAAGTACAGGGCGATCTGGACGCATCCAGAATTTTGTTGTCCCTCACACTGGTTGGTATACCATCGAGGCAGGTGGGGCTAGCGGTGGTACCCATTCCTACAACTATGGACACCGCCCCGGTACGTACTATGGTGGCAAGGGAGCTACTATAAGGGGACAGTTCCACCTAACTGCTGGAACAGTGTTAAACGTCGTGGTTGGACAAAGGGGAGGAAACTCAGTTCAAATTCGGGGAGGTCAGTCATCAACTTGGCCGCAGCTCAACTGGGTCTTTCTGTAGAAGATGATGCGGGTACAGGCGGAGGAGGTGGGAGTTTTGTCTATACGACAGATAATCGTCTGCTCCTTGCAGCCGGTGGGGGTGGTGGTGCGTCATCTGGTTACAACGGAGTGGATGGACAGGCGACTACAAATGGTTCTTCCAGCTACGGATCTTTGTCGCTATTGAGTCGTGCAGGAGGAAAAGGAGGCCAGCCTGGTAAATGTAACAATCCTGGACACCTCCGGGGAGGGATGGGTGCAGGTTGGTTAGGGCAGGGCTGTTCAAGGTTGGGAATTAAGCATGGGGAGAGGGGTGGGTCGCGTGTGCAAGGATGGGTTGGTGGCTTTGCGGGTAAAAAGAACAGTGGTAACAACGGGGGACCACCCCCAGGGGCTGTTGGAGGCTTTGGGGGAGGTGGAGGGGGATCTGAGGACAGCGGGGCATCTGGCGGTGGAGGGGGCTATTCAGGGGGTGGCAGTGGTGCACGTAAACGGCAAGCCGGTGGGGGAGGTGGTTCGTATTGTGGTGGTTTTAAATGCAAAGGTGTTGTAGGGGGGAACAGGAACAATGACGGATTTGTTTGGATATTTTAACTTGAAAGTTCAACGTTTAATTTTTAGTGTTATTCCCATCTCTTTAACAACACTATAAAAACCAACTCATAATGAAGTTATTCTCAGCAACCAGTTTTTTTTTTCTAAAAAAAAAGGAAAAAAAAACAGTGCACTTTTTACCTTTTGTTTGGATATTTTAACTTGAAAGTTCAACGTTTAATTTTTAGTGTTATTCCCATCCGTTATTTCTAGTTTAAATAGTCACAGCTAGGAACTCTCTCTAACAACACTATAAAAACCAACTCATAATGATGTTATTCTCAGCAACCGGTTTTTTTTTTTTTTCTAAAAAAAAACAAAAAAAACAATGCACTTTTTATCTTGATGAAAACAAACCGCCCTTGGTAAACCAACAGAGTGTAGTTTACAAATTTGAATGTGGCCTGTATGATGCAGGCTATGTTGGCTTCACACGGAAGCATTTACACCAACGCGTTAAAGAACACAGAAGAACAAACATCGGAAGACACATAAACGGACATAATTTGGACACAAAAGACCTTTCCAAATTCTTTAAAATTTTGAAGCGATGCCCAACTAAATTGGATTGTTTAGTTTACGAAATGCTATTCATCAAGTGCGAGAAGCCATCACTGAATGTCCAACCAGATTCTATAAGAGCTAAATTATTCTCATGAAGATATTTAAAAATAACATAAAATTGTTTTCAGTTATCAGCTTGCATTCTCACTGTTGAGAATGACCACGAGAAGTGGTCGAAACGTACAGTTTTTAGCGTGTTCATCATCTTGTTTTAAAAAGTCGTTGATAATACCTTAACCATAGCAATATCTAGGTACACAAGCGCAAATGGAAATGCGCCCGAAAAATTTAAGCTATTTACAAATATGTATAACGTCGAGCATCAAGTGTAAGGTGCATTAGTAAAATCATACTAGTGGTCTATCATGAATGCTGCATTCTGTTTGGCTACGCTACTCATAGGCTATTAGTGATAGCCTACGAGTAGTGATTGCGCGTGATCATATTTGTCGTAAACATTAAAAAATTAATTTTAGAGCTTTAAAAAAAGATTTTTTACTTCTGATCTTTGGCCAACTAGTACATGCGGCCTAATGGGCTTTTGGCTTCTAGCCCATTCGGGTCCGAGGGATAATTGCTAATTATGAGTGTCTGTAAGATGCACTGCGGAGCGATGGAATACAACTAAACAATATACAAACGGAACTATTTTTTAAAATACTATCGCAACATTCTTTCTTTAAGAGATACATGTATTTTTATAGCATATTTTTCTTATATTTTATCTATTTATATATGTATCTAACTTGCTAATTTAAAGTTAAATACGTGATTTTTGAAGTTTCTGAAGAGGTCTCAACCTCCCCTAATTTGTATTTCTTAAAACCTTTCAGTTTCTTCCTTGGACAATAAAAGCTTTATTTAATTGGAAAAATTAGTCTACTTATTGAAATCTTAAAGATCACATTGCTCGCTATTAACTGGGTATCCTCGTCACATTGTCCTTACAATTTCCATAAAAGAGAACCCAGCTCTGACACTTGTCACGGTTTGACCAGAGAGCATCTTCTGACCCTTGTGATTTTGACCAGTGAGAATTCCCTGATCCTTTTGCTTTTGACCAGAAAGATTCCTCTGACCCTTGTATTTTTGACCAGAGAGAATCTTTTAGCCCTTTTACTTTTGACCAGAGAGAATCTTTTAGCCCTTGTACTTTTGACCAGAGAGAATCTTTTAACCCTCGCACTTTTGACCAGAAAGAATCTTTTAACCCTCGCACTTTTGACCAGAGAGAATATTCTGACCCTTGTATTTTTGACCAGAGATTCTTTTAGCCCTTGTACTTTTTGACCAGAGTGTATCCTCTGACCAAAGTACTTTTGACCAGAAAAAATTCTGTAATTGTTGCACTTTCCACCAAAGAAAATCCTTAGACGATTCAATTAACTTAACCAGCGATTTAAAATCAGATCAACTGAAAGGAAGCTAAAGTTTCGATTGAGTGTTTTCCCTTTGTCTGAGCAAAATCTGCTCGACTATCATTTTTATGAACTTCCAAGGAAGGTGTTCATCTTTTCGCTTTCCGGCGCATTTAAGACTATAATTTGGTTCACACTAGCGACGGAAGAAGAAGCGGAGACAGAGAAAGAAGCTACCAGGATTACGTTGAAACGAAAACCGATGCGACGGAAACGGAGACGGAAGCCTAGCTTCCGTGCATGTGTCTTGTCATTTCAAAATGGCGGATGAAGAACATTTTTGCAAGTGTTGGTGGTTTTCATTTGGATGCGTTGTCGGAGAAGAAGGCTTGAACTGACCAATTTCGGAAAAAGGAGAACCATTTGGGTCAGAGAATTAATTGAAGCCAGAAAAACGTAATATCGGAACCTTGTTTTGGACATGAAAGCAACAGATCAGGAACTATTACTCCTTGAAATCAGATGTTGCTTTATCATACATAACGTACCGGGTCTTTTCTAACTGCTTCAGCCAACAACTCCGCTGCCGCCATTGCAGGAATTCTTTCCGAGAGACGGGAAAAGAGCACTTTCATTTGATCATCCTTCCGTTTCTGCTTGCGCTTCTGTCTTTACTGGTTCCCAATACGGACTAGACAACGGAAGCAAAACGGAATCAGTCTTCGCTTACACTCTCCTTCTCTGCTTCCGCAGCAGACTGTTTCAAGACCTCCCGTTAATGTTTTAAACGATTATCAATTACTAGAGTTTTGTTCGTTTGTGGCACAGGCTAAACTAATTGTTTACATTTTAACATAAAAGGCGGAAACCGTTCATTAGTCTCCAGCCTTTTATCAACATTATAATTGTTTAACTTTAGTGTAGACTAGATCGGAAAGGGGTTTTACCGATTTGCAACTGTATCTTATTTGGTTTGCTTTGAATGAGTTTAGATTATTCAGTAAGAAAGTGTTCAGTACCCTTGGCCTTAGTATGTTAAAAAGTTAAGATTTAAAAATTTAAGAACGTTGTAAAAGTTGATTAAAAGTGATATAAATGTGTAACTCGAGTTTCACGCCAGTAAAGCGGTCATCACACTAGAGTTTGCGTTGCAATATCTAGCAAAATTAAACAGATTTTCCTTTTTTCATAGTGTTTAACTCTTGTTATGATAGTTCTACCGCTTTTGGAACATGAAATACAAGCATCGTCAGTCTTTGTGTGAAGCTTATTGAGCCGGCATGATAACCATAAATATTAATAACAGGAACAAAAAAACAAGCATATTTGCAAAAACGTTTTTGTCGTCGTTTTGGGCTATCGAACCCTCGACCTTTTCTTAAGGAAATACAAGATTACCCATGAATTAGCCAGTTCGGAATTTCAGAAACACAAGCGCTTGTCGGGGAAAAAATGAAATATTCATCAAACTTAAGAAAGGAATAATAGTGAATTCCCATCCCGCTTCATTGCGTTCTTTTGTTTAAGTTTCATGAACTTTACATTTTGTCCCCACTCGCGCACGTGTTTGTGAAATGTCGAACAAGCTTATTAGTAGCAAACCAGCGCTAAGACTCCTTCTATGAAGTCATTATGTTTCCAAGACAATTACGTGCATGATTCAAAGCAAACGCTTTAGCCATGCAACGCTACAATAAATATAAAAACTTTTTATTCTTTGGTTGCTCCGGACTTTCAGTTTTTGAAGCAATCAAAAGGCAAAAACATTCTAGCTTAGTTTTCTCCGTTTACGCAACCAAGATTAGCAGAAGCATTTCTAGAACGTCATTTTTATTCGTTCTGTTTAATTTAAGGTTTAGATTCCCTGGAGTGTTTTTGAAAGCGTTGATATCAAAATACGTTGGTCGTTGGGTAACTAGTTTGAACTCTGCATGCGAACATTAGTAATTTACCATGATAGTTGGAAGAAAATAGACCAAGGCTGCTGTTTACAAGTGGAATTGTTTTCAGTTTTCGTTCGCACCGGCAGCGAGTTTGCCGTGGATTTTTTTTTTTTTGGTAAAACTTTTTGGTTGATAACCTCTCCTTTTTATTGTTTTGAGTCCCCACTTTCTAAAAGTGAAGGACGGGACCCGTTTTTAATATTATGCTGTTATGTTTCTTCTTTTGGATTGTTGTATTGACCCAGCTCCCGGACTCCAATGTTATCTCCGGTTTAAAAGCTTTTTGACATTCCTTTTTTTGTTTCTACTACTTCTGGTGTCGTCTTCAAAGTGTCGTGAGTTCGACACCCGGCTAAAAAAAGGTGTTGTGTCCTTAAGAAAGACACTTTATCCGACTTGTTCCTAACGACTCTGCTGTACAAATGAGTACTCTTCTGATTCGGGCTACCCTACAGAGAATTATTGTCATGTTTAGGACTAGTCAAAGACTGTCTCTACGCAACTCTTCAGAGATAAGCACCAGCATAAATTTAAGCTAACTCCTCTTGTTCAGTTCCTCGGCTCTAGTCGGTTCTATGGTATTGTGGAATATTTTGCCGACACACAAATCATGACGTCATAGGGACGTCAAAAGCTAATTAAAGTAGACTACCGGAAATGTATTGTGATTACCTATCACTGTGCTAAAATGGGTTTTAATTTGTAAAGTAAAACTAATGTCGTCTAAGCTTTATAGACTTTCTTTAGGATCCAACTAGACATTTTTACGAACGCTATCTAGAGTAAACACTGTATATATGTACGTATGCATTGGGAGTGTGGGCCTAACTGTTGACTGTACCCAGTTGATGCATTAACGGGGTCACACTGTATTATGATAGAAATGCCTCGGATCAAAGCAACCGCGAGGTTTCCGAGTAGACTCTTAGTCTTTTTCAGTTTCTGTAGAGATCTTACAACTTTGCACACATAACCAAAACACACAGAAAAAGAAAAATAGCAGTTCTAATCGAACAATACTTCGCGACAATGTACAAAAGCAAAAACACAAATAAAATGATGCAGTGAGTTCCTTTCCCTTTTAAATTTCGGTTGGCATGAAAGGCCGGGTAATAGCTTGGTTTTCACGAGTTTTCTTGTAAGGCGCTAATAAACGCATGTCAGCGGTTGTTTTTGACGTTAGTGGGTGGGGGTGATGTTTACAATGTTATAATGGGTTGCAAATGGGTTGAATCTTTTTCTGTGTACAACTCGAAGAAGTTACACAAGGTCTGTGTCTTTTATTGAAAACAATGGATACAGTTTGACAGCTCTTAGGGCTGACTTTGGCCCGTACCTTGAATAAGCGTCACACCTTGAATCAGCGCCGCATCTTGAATAGGCGTCGCACCTCGAATAAGCGACGCACCTTGAATAGGCGTCGCACCTCGAATAAGCGACGCACCTTAAATAAGCGCCGCACAAAAATCTCATTTAAATTAATATGCGCTGCGGCGCTTAATCAAGCATTCATGTATACAGGAGAATGTTGTTTTGGAGGATTAGTTTCAAAGGATAATTGAATCGTGAGAATTTCAGTGTTTCTTGCAGTGTTTTATGTTAAGCGGTTGCACTTCTTTAGGAGACTGAAATTTTGTAGACTTTTCCCCATAGAAGATAGTTTGTTATTTGTTTCAAATTTAAATATAGTTTTTCCATTTGAAATGTTTCAAGCTATAAAAACTGTAGTTTCTGCATTGCTCTGCTATAGGGGAGTCATATGCTGCTGTTGCAAAGAGTTAAAGTTATCATGAGTTTGTTAAGCAACTCAAGTTTATCAAGTTTATTTATTTGTTACTAATTTACAACATAACATTGGTACCCACGCACCCGCAAGTAGCAAAGCTAATCGAGGCGGGTTTGCGTTTGAGTAAACTGAATCTAAAAGAAATACAAATCTAAAATATTAAATCATAATAACAATAATTAATTATAGACTTTACAAAAATAACATAAAGAAAACAAAATAACTTAGTTTGAAAAAATTTAAGAAAATGGTTACGAGAAATCAAGCTAGTAGATTTCAGCATTGCAACCTAGTTTTTCTAAATTGTTGAATAAAAATGGTCTTAATTTTTCTTTGAATTTTTTCTTTGCATCCTTCTCAAATGTTCCATAGACGTACACCGACTCGAGATAAAGAATTTTTTGTATGTTTGTTCGTGAAAATTGTCTGTATACGTTTTTTTAAGAAGATGATCTAGTACTTTACAAATGAACATTACTGATAAAAGTTAAGAGATTACAAATACTTGCGGGGTCATTTTGATAGACTAAATCATACAACTGGTTACAATAGAGATCTTACTACTGTTTCTTTATTGACTGACTAGCATCTAAGAGTCGTCAAGAGGTTTCATTCGCACTGTTGTACTATATCTGCCAAAAAATCCAGACCCCTGCTAACGTTTTAGGAGTCAATCGTAGAACATCGGTAGGACTCCAAGATTTCAGATACGCATAAAACTCGTCGTCCGGGACTCTGCACTTTCGACTTTGGATACAGTCTGGGCCTATAAACATGTTCAGTTTCATTTTTCTCAGTTTTACGCAAAAAATCGGCAATACTATTTAGAAAGTCGTTCTCGTGTTCTGTTTCATGTTAAGGTTTAGACTCCCTGGAGCGGTTTTTGAAAGTATTAAATATTGAAACAAGTTGTTAAGTTACTGGTTCAAACACTGCATGTGTAAATTATCAATAAACATTGACAGTTGCAAGCAGATAGATAAAAGCTGCCATTAGATGAAATGTTTTTTTTTGTTACTTGCATAATGATGAACATTGGGGTTGCAGTGGGTTGTCGGTAAAGCAAGTTATGTTTGACGACTTTGTTCTCTATACTGTCTTCAATCCTCACTTTTTTAATGGCGGGTGGAACGTTTGTTTAATGTATTATTATGTTAGTATCCTTCCCGAGTTGGATTGTTGTACTGATCCATTTATTCAACGACTTAAGCTGTGAGTTTTCTACTACATTTCTCGCACAGGATCAGATGTAACAAGATGGTACACCACCGCCTCCACGTTTTCTTGTTCATGATAGGGCTCTTTGCTCTTGGTTTGATGGCAAGACAATGTGGTCAATGGCGTTTTTCTGTTTCGCATGGTAAGCATCTATCAGAGTTTTGTCAAGGAGTTGAAAAAAAAATTCCACGCAATAACTGTTTAATTGACAATAAGATTACGCGCACGCAATTTCTCTCGGCTGTACAACAATAATAACAATCGTTTATTAAGCAAAAAAAATTATCATAAAATAGTGTTTCCATTTAAATAAGAAAGCTAATCGAGGCAGGGGGAAAATTACGATATTTAAGTTAACCTTATACAGTAAGAAATTAAATAAAGTATTGACAGCACTTGTTGTAATACACTGACAATCGAGAATGACCTAATAAATGATTGAAGTAGGGTAAGACAGTAGCAGAGTTGGTAAGTTTTTTCGATTCTGTTTCCTAAAATATTTGAGAGATTCACTCAAATAAAATAATTATCTTTTGATAAGGACGGGACAAAGCCCGAGTTGTTCTATCAGTTGTTGACGGAAATTAAGACGTCGAACTAAAGTTATTTGTGATAGATTAAGTTTTAATTTCTTCTTAATTTTGATGATAAAAAGTTTTCGCGTGCGTGTGGGCTCAGCAATCGGTCGAGACTAATCAGTGTCTCGAATACTTTATTTTTTATTTTACATTGTTTTTTGCTACTTTTGCTTTACCTGCGACTTTATTTTGTCAATTCAAAGTTTTACATCAAGTTGTCTTTAGAAACAACTGAAAGCGGTAAGTGTGGACGCCATATTGGATCCGTCATAGGCGTCATCTGCACCTAAATAGCGTGTACGTAGCCAATCAAAACACAGTATTTGTAATAGACTGTGACTAGATTTCTACTAATATGATAGGGAGAGCGTTAAAAGATCACGTGGTGGCTACTTTGAAAGTTGACAGCCAATGATTGTATGGATCAGTGCATCAAGTATCCCCGATGCAAGTCGTTCAACTATCAGATCGAAGGTTCTGTTAGCGACAAGGAACATCTATGTGAAATCAGCTCTTCGTCAAGGCAAAATCATCCGGGATCAGCCAATGTGCGAAAAGGATGACTGTACCAGGAGGTAAGTAGCATTAAATATCACTGTATACAGTGTGTCGGCGTCGCAGTGGCCGAGCGGTTAGCGTGTTCGACTTGTAATCCTAGGGTTGCGAGTTCGAGTCCTGGTCAGACAATAGTGCTGTGGCCTTGAGCAAGACACTTTACCTGAATTGTTCCAGTTGACTCAGCTGTTTAAATGAGTACGTACCAGTTCTGCTGGGGGCTAACCTGCGATGGATTAGTTTTCTGTCCAGAGGGAGTCAAGACTCTCGTTTGCTTAACACTACAGAAACCGGGGATATAAGAGCCGATCCTTTGAGCCACTTAGGCTCTAGAAAGAGTTTAGCTATATACGATGTCCTTCAGAAGATGGCGGACATATATCAAAATGTAGGATGCCGAGATACGAACAGTATTTTACCTTTATACCAATCTTGAGGGCGCTAAAAGGTAATGTGTACATATATACCAAGCTATTTAACAATTACCCTCGAGCCCGAATGGGCTAGAAGCCAATATCCCATGAGGCCGCAAATCATACTAGTTGGTCAAAAATCAGAAGTAAAAAATATTTTTTAAAGCTCTAAAATTAATTTTTCAATGTTTACGACAAATATGATCACGCGCGATCGCTACTCGTTGGCTATCACCAATAGCCTATGAGTAGCGTAGCCAATCAGAATGCAGCATTCATGATAGACCACTAGTATGATTTTACTAAATATATATACATATATATATATATATATATGGTGATACAACTTCAACAGTTTTTAAGAAAGCTCAATAGCGATGCTACAGCTAAGTAAAAATGGTTAAGATAGTCCTACTAGCCTCGTTGTCGAGTTAAACTTTCGAAAGGATGTGTTATCTAAAATTATACTGGTAGAGCTTATTTGAAAGTAGACAAAAGAATGATAAATTCGCCGCGTTTTTGAAAAAGGTCTTAATTTACATGAATACATTTGTAAAACGTTATCAAATTGACTATAAGATAGTAAAACACTTGTTCTGAAAATTATAATAGTTACTTAACTGCATGGAAACTTTACAAGTCTCTTCACAACGTTGCTCGATAGCAGCGTAATAAAAACATGCAAGTTCACACTTCTAAAGCTTTGTCGATTTCTTTCTCAATAACAGACTGAAGTTAGTCACTAAAACCATCAAAATATTTCGGGTAAACTATGAACCTTTTTTCTTGTCAGTGAAAGTATTTTTTTTTGTTTTTTTCTAGGTTGAAGAGTCAGGCATCGCGAATCTCCGCTGTAAGTAACTAAGCTTCAACTTTCATTTTCTTTACATAGTTTAACACTGGATTAAAAGCTAGTTTGCTTGGCAAAGAGAGCTAAAGCGGGGAATTGGGATGAGAATATTTAACAATCATTAAATAAGCAAGCGTTTGATACGAGATGGTAAAATGCCAGAGAGACGTCTAGCACCGAGTTGGCTATAAATTATATCTTAATATATAGATACCGACAAAATACCAGGATTTTTCTTTTTGATGAAAAATGATTTAAGACAATCAGTTGGAAAAACGCCGTGTATATTAAACCATAGTTAATATATACGGACTGGTTAGGAAACCATTGTTGTATGTCTTTGTTTGACTTTTTCTTTTGTTTGCTGGTCTTGACCGTGCAAAAAGCGTGCACAAATAACAAAAGGTTTTGAAATGCAAATCACTAAGTAGCCAGTCAAAACATTCTCACTAACACTTGAAACAAAGAATGTGCACCCTCACGGTTCGTTCAACATAAAACAAAGCATCTTTGTACATTCTTTGTATTTCCCTTTTGAGGTTTGCCGGCTTTCCTAACCAGTCCTTCTATACTAACTATGATTAAACTCAGCCCGGCCTATCTACAACAATTGAAGACTCACACATATTCATGTTGACAAAATAAGCCAAAAGAAAATCTAGCGACTGGTCTAAGCGCATTACCAATACCCATAAACCCCTGCAGCCTCTATTATTTTAACACCTTGTGACCAAGCTAATTTAACATCAGGTAATTGCTCGGGAGATATCAGCAATATTTCCTATGAATTGTGCTGTTCGCCCTCGAACCCATGCCCCTCGGGGTACGGGTATTGTGATAGCGATGACGACTGTCAACCTGGTCTGAAATATGGTCGGGATACAGCATGTCCACCCAAACCAGGTTTCAACAAGGCGTGTGCAAGATGCTGCATGAGTGCCATAAAGGAGCTACAAGGAAAGTATCTATTGCTAATTTGAATATACAAAATGTTTATGAGTAGTTTTCTTAAAGTGCCTACAACAACAACACTTAAAGTCTTTAGAAACTAACCACGTTTAAGTAACGAATTTTTTGAATTCGGATTTGATTTATTTATTTGTACCATAAAGCAGTGCATATTAATTACAGTGATAGTTCACAAATTACATGAAAAAAGGTACTGGCTCACTGAAATAACTAAGAGCTAGCTAAAAAGCTAAAAGCTAAAAGTTAAAAGCTAAGCTAAAAGTGTCAGGTCGTACTCTGCATTTTTATACACATTTGATGTTCAAGTTTTTTTGGTTCACGACCGCGTTTTAGGAGACTGGGTTATGACGTCATTCCCGGAAATCTCTGGACCAAAACACAGCAAGGTGGACGTGTATGAATCAGAAATATTCGATTCAAAAGTAGATTCCGATTCCTCATAGAGTTCTCAGTTCTTGAGCCCCTTTGTGTTTAGAAAAGATCTCATTTCTCAATATTATAAGTCGGGAATGACGTCACAACCCAGTCCCCTGAAACACGGTCGTGAACCAAGATGTCTAAAAATTTTGCTAGTCTGAGCAACTGAAACAATTTGACCAAATTTCAAATTTTTTTTGCAGAAGTACTTTACATAGTATTTGAAATGATTTGTTCCAAAGAATAATGTTAGCGTTATATGCACTTTAAAAGAAATCAACCTTTAAGTTGAATTTTAAGCTAAGCCAAAGCCTTTTCCGAGCCTAAGTGGCTCATTAGGCCGACACATATCTCCGGTTTATGTAGTGCTTAGCGGACGAGAGTCCTTGACTCCACCTGGACAGGACGCTACTCCATCGTAGGTTAGCTCCCAGCAGAACCTGGTACTCATTTATAAAGCTGAGTCGGTTTAAGTGTCTTACTCAAGGGAAAGGGACAGCGATGAAGCGAAAACACGGAAGCGACAACGTGGAATGGGCAGCGAGGAAGCGGCAAAGTTGAAGTAAAAATGTGGAAGAAAGAACGTGGAAGCGACATCATGGAAGCGACATCATGGAAGCGACAACATGGAAGCGAAAACACGGAAGCGACAACGTGGAATGGGCAGCGAGGAAGCCGCAAAGTTGAAGTAAAAATGTGGAAGAAAGAACGTGGAAGCGACATCATGGAAGCGACATCATGGAAGCGACAACATGGAAGCGAAAACACGGAAGCGACAACGTGGAATGGGCAGCGAGGAAGCCGCAAAGTTGAAGTAAAAACGTGGAAGAAAGAACGTGGAAGCAACATCATGGAAGCGGCAACGTGGAAGCGACAACTAGGAGGCAACAACGTAGAAGCGATAACATAGAATGGGCAGCGTGGAAGGGACAACGTTGATGGGACAACGTTGAATGAGCTGCATTATCTTAAAGACGCATTTCTGCGATTTGCGAGCTTTTATGAAGACCTTGGTTAACCTTCAACTTTCACAAACCAGCACCCAATCAGTATCAAGTATCTTTGCCCTGAATTAGGAAAAACCCCGTTGTTAACCAATCTGCATGACATTTTGTTTTCTTTGTGTTATAAGACTAAATTATTGATCTATCTTATAATTCCAACAGTGTGCTCTGGGGAGAATGTTTCTCGAGGTTATGGTGACTGTTGCTCAGAAAGTAACCCCTGTCCTAAAGGCCATGGAGACTGCGACTATAACAGTGACTGCGAAGGAGATCTGATTTGTGGGCATAATAATTGCCCACAAAAAAACGGGTTTTTCCCCTATTCAGACTGTTGCCACGACCGAAGTCCAGCTTCAGAAGCTGCAGGTATTTAGCTTTTGTTTCATTTCTTGTCTTTCGGTGAATGGTTGCTGACTATTTACTGTTTTCAGAAAGCTCCTTAAATGGCGAGTCGTTTTGCCACAATGTTGGAAGAGGAAACTCGCGAAATATTAAACGGTTCACCCAATTCAGACTAGGCCTTTGGGAGTTCCTCAGACTGGGGG
>JAOBAT010112879.1:0-14322 GCA_026413305.1 Hydrozoanthus tunicans
GTGAAAAGAACTTATTATAAATTTAGAACAAGTAACCATTCCTTATGCATTGAAACAGATCGATATCGTACTCCAGTTATACCACGAGAAAGACGCTTATGCAAATTTTGCAGCGCTAATAAAACAGAAGACGAATTACTACTACTACTACTACTACTACTACTACTACTACTGCTACTGCTACTACTACTACTACTACTGCTACTACTACTACTACTACTACTACTACTACTACTACTGCTACTGCTGCTGCTGCTGCTACTACTACTACCACTACTACTACTACTACTGCTACTGCTACTACTACTACTACTACTGCTACTGCTACTACTACTACTAATACTACTACTACTACTGCCACTGCTGCTGCTGCTACTACTACTACTGTGTACTACTACTACTGCTAGCAATATTATTGATAAGCATAAATTGCTTAAATAATAATAATAATAATAATAATAATAATAATAACAATAATAATAATAATAAACTTTTTTATACACAGGATTAAAAAAAGCTGCCACTTATTTACATTAAAGCTGTGTGTGAAACAAATAGATAACTGTACAAGGAAAAAAAACAAAATAAAAAAACTTCCTCCACCGTACAATGCATTCATGACGGTTACTGCACACTTCATGAGCACACTTTATTTCTTGTAAGTTTTAAAAATTAAAAGAAAATTGTGTCGATTTTGTCAAGTCCACTCTCGTTACAAAAATCATATTTATATAAATGTGTGGTGGCAATTCTGATTATAACGTCAATCATTGTACAAAATCGATGTTTATATCTCGGAAAAAGTTGAAAAGTCGAAAATGAATGAAGAAAATTCAAATTATTCTGACGGAAATTGAAATTGTTGAAATTAGCACTATCCGTACCACGTCTGTTCATACTGTTATCTGTCAAGATAAATGTTCAAATTTTTCCATTACCAGTTATCGTTTGCTTGCGGACGAACTTCAGAAAATATAACAAACTCGAAAAAAAAAATTGCTCCTGAGTGAAGATCAATAAGCCAATCAAGGAATAAGCTTTTAGCACGTGACTGAGTTAATTTCAGCTTGATCGAGCTGTCAATCATAATTTACATTGCGTCGACTTCTCAAAAATGGAGGCGATTTGAGGTTTGTGTGTGAATTTAAAGTAGTAAACTTTTTGACCTCAGATTGATTCTATTGTAGCGAGAATGCACGGTTGAAGTCATTTCAAAGCCTTATGAAGTCGGATATTTGGCTAGGCGTGGATTAGGGGTCATACAATGTCGGTAAATGTAAAAGCAATATTTCCATCGAAATCCAAGAAAAAAAACAAGCCGAACGAGAGATCAAATGGTGGGTTGCAATCGCCGACTAAGGTCTCTGGATTTCTCTCCTTCCGACCTCTGACTCCGGTTAGTAACTTCAATGCAATGATCAGGTTTCTTTTGTAGTTGGTTTTTTAACACAATAACTTACTAATTCAGCTGATCAAATTATTCACTTTGCTATTATACTAAGGAATCTCAACGAAAGAGTTACACCGCACCATCAACAAACACTCAAAATGACGAAGTGAAGGCACGAACGCCGAGCTATTCACCTCCTCAAACGCCGAGCACAAGCGAAACGACTCAAAGTTATTTGGATAATGAAAGCTTTAGTCCATCGGGAGATATAAAAGAATCTCAGAATCAGAGAAACAGTGTTAACAGAAGCAATGGGACAAAACCAAACTCTACCGTATCAGTCCCTAATCGTGAGCCAGTCTCGTCTTCTGGGATTCAACATGATCGTAGCAGCTCTGTAAACAGTGAAACAAGTTGTTACGCTGACTTAACCGAAGCACCAATGATTGATCAGGAAGACATAAACACTTTAACGATTCATGTGAAATCTTTTTCGGAGGCTGTGAATTCTTTGAGGAACACATTTGTCGAAGCAGAAGGTGGGTGTCCAAAAACTTTTCACGCGCGATCGTAATCTTCTCTACTATTACCGACTGTATTTGTGCACACAGTTGTTAAGAAAACCTCTGGTTCGAGGTGAGAATGCTTTCTTCAGTTCACTGTGTGCTCATTTGATTTTATTTGCTTCAAATTTGATCAAAAGTCAAACGTTTCTTTCGTTGTTGACAATACTTTACCCGTGCAAACATACAAACTAAATAAAAAAGAAGCCATTTCATTTTCTTTTCGTGCGGATGTCGTTTCTACCTTAAAAGCTATTGTGATGTGTAGCTTTGTCTTTCCTGGAAAATAACAGAAAACCTTAGAAGTTGTGTATTTAATTGGCTATTATTTTTGTATAATATGATGTTTGGTGAAGAAATTTTGCTGCAAATTCTTTTGTGTCTGTACTTCCAATAGAACGAAGGATGTAGGAAGTAAAGTTACGACTCAATATTGATCGCTTTTTATCATTTCGGAGACTGCAGTTATGTCTTTGCTCCAGATGTTGACAATTGTGAGAATGTACAACTATTTTGTCAATTCTTTGTATTATTCAGTTTCAGGAGTTTGTTCGACACTCTACAATATATCGCGTGAGGCTTTATGCCAACTTCATTTTCAAAGGCTTTTATGGACGTGCAAAATGTAGATCTTCTAGAACTTCATTTTTTTGTCTGAGAGTCAGTATTCGTGTTAAGTCGAAGGAAAAAGCTTCGGCAGTGATTCTTTTAGTACAGAATACATATTTATACTGTTTTGTCGAACGCACAATGTCAGACTAAGCGACTGCTTGCTTTTATTGCGGAAGTTAGCCAATCGGTCTAATGTCTTGTGCGTATTATGATCTTGTTTAGCCCTTGTTTATACCTTGCTTTTCAAACTTGTAATGAATGTTATTTTGACGAAACCATTCTGACTTAAAGGTTAAATCCTCTCGCTGCTAGGGATTAATTTTTGCAGGTGGTTTGTTTAATCTGGAATTATTGGTAGAAGAATTGACCCGGCATGAACTACATTCATGACATATCTTCTGTTAATCATGATATCGCCGCAAGTGTTGAGAATATGATATGTCAAAATAAAAAGAAAAAAATAGACGTAATATAACCGTCTCTGCTATGTTTGGTTAGAGCATCCCCGAGGGATTTATTCTGTTCTACTAGCTGCCAAAAAAAATATTCTTTGTGTATTTTTAGAATTTATCCGAGCATGATATTGAAAGATAATTAACTTGTAAACAAAATAGGATTATTGAACTAAAAGCCGTTTAAATCGATTTTGGGACCACATAATCCAATTCATCTAAACCATTTTGTTCTAACATTTTGTTGGCCTTCTTGATGTTTTATAAAACAGTGTGTTTTGTCACAGATTGATAGGAAAGAACGATCCATTTGGAAATCGAGAGCTCTATCTCTCGGTAAAATGTTACTGTTAGCTGTCCATGCACTGTCTACCGGGCAGATGCTTGAAACATCGACTGTCTGTCTGTCCAACTGCATCTCTTTTCTTTAGGACATCTTTTGGTTAGTTGTTTGCTTATGTCCTTATATTATAATGGCAAAAAAAACAAGGACCAGATGTTTTTAATGAAATCTCTCTTTTTCAAGTTAGAATATAGTAGCAGACCTGATTCGCTGACGACGTCAGTAGGCTCAAATGATTAAAAAGCAATTTGTTCAACTTTTTTTAGTGTCATAGTCATATGAATGGCAATGTTTTATTAATTATTTATTAGACGTATTATATATCTGCTATCAAAATAAACTTAATGATGAAAATAGTAACAGGTGTGCTAAGTGAAGGGCTGAACCAGCGCCATTCAGCTTATACCACTTCAGGAAAGAGTTAGACTTCCTGAATAAGTCCTCGTCTTGACTAATTTAAAAATGGAAGAAAACTGAATAATTGTCCAGACTATATTTATTATAATTGTTTCCTTTCTCAAAGCTGTTTCCTTGTTTGGATGAAAAGGAAGCTGTAAATTCTTAATTATAGCCCCCGGGGGTTATGACCAAAATCCCTATATATACCTATGTATAGAAAAGGAAATTGGTGAATAAATATTAGCTCAGAAAGATGGAGCTAGATAATGAATGCTGGATTGCTAAGTAAAGTACATTTTTTTGTATATAAAGTAACACAAATAAATAGATCTATTCAATATGGGTTTTGATAAAACACACCAGTCCATGATGACGTATTTGATTTTGAGTGCTCAAACATATAGCTACTTTGAAAACAACTTAAGAAGTTGACCATTTCTTTTTACCCTTGAGCGTTTTAAGGTTTGTGATCATGTCAGCGCATTTGGTCCCATGGAAGGCTAACACTTAAACAACATATATAGCACCTTAAAAGTTCCACAAGTGTTGATTTAGAGTAGTTAATTTTCACTTTGGTGGCAAAGTAGCTATTTGCAACAAACTTGTCAGCTCACTTGAAAATGAAGTAATTTCAATGGTCAAATACAATGGTTTCCCACTCATTCAAAGCAAGTGGTTATTATTTTTAAAAAGCAAGAAGTTTGAGTGAGTGTTTTTTTTTTCACCTAATGGGGATGATTGAATTAAACCTTGTCCTGCTAAATTTTCAAAAATCCAAATCATAAAACCTCAAAAAATGTATAAATCTCAGAGTTTGTTTGAAATAATGGGCATTTTCAGATTCTAAGCACTTGTAAAGACAAAGAAAAAGAATGGTCGTCACTTTGTAGGTTTTCAAACAATGGTTTTAAAACTAGAACATTTTTAGTTTGTGCAAAGTTGTGTTTAGCAAGATAAAGGTTAAGTTAATAATGTTATGGGCCGATCTGATGCACAACATCTGTTTTAGTACCATACCAAGTATTAAAACACAGTTCACAAATGCTTACAATTTTATGCTCAATGTGAGATACTGTTTAAGTTTGGATTTTGGGTATGAAATTTTTAATATTTGGCAGTTAGTAGCAATATATACTTGTAAAATACAGTGTATAATTATTCATGATAATTATACATGTACATACGTTTAATACTTCAGTATAGACTCATTGTGGTAAGGCATATGCTGTATATATGTCTATTCATAAAGATATTTGGCATAGTTAAAATACTTGAAAGTCCCAAAATTTTATAAGGTTTTATCTTACATGTTTGTGCAGCAAATACAAGATATAATTGATTTATAGTACATTCCGGTATTCACTCTTGCAGATTTCTCAGATGTTGGCCCCCAGCAGCAGAAAGTGAAAGCTCATGAACATTTAGGGGAAGTGCTATCGATTCTTAAAGGGGTCCTTAATAGGTACCTATTACATTAGTAACTCTCATCTACATATATGTACAAAAATTCTTTCTCTATCATCGGCATAAAATTTCGAATAGTTTACCAGAAAAAAGTAAGACACTTACCTAACTGATGCTTCAAATCTAAATTTAACTAGGCTTTGTTTCACATTTTCCAAAAAGTTGATGATTATAATTGTAACATCACGTGATAGTTGTCATCCAATAGGATGCCGAATTTTACATGTGTTCGGGGATATGTACAGTTGGAGAGCGAAGAGATTTGAGGATTGAAGCAGAGTTTGTTTAAGTTGTTGCTGTAAAACACAAACAATGTTAATATCAATTCAGATGATAAATTCTTATTAGAGAAATAAAAAATTATGACCAGTCTTGAATTTTTGATACATGTTTGAGCTTTTGTATATTGTCTTATGTGAAACATCTTGTGTATGATATGTGTACATGCATATATAGAGATCAATACTCGCTGTATTAATTTTCTAGTTTTCATTATCAGTGTAATGACTAATGGACTATAAAAAGTAACATGTTAAAAGAGCATGTCTTTCTCAAGCCACCTGCCTCAACTATTTGCAGCTGGCCATTATGAATGTAAATATTTCAAAGAATAATTATGAATGAAGTTGTTTTAAAGTTGTTTTTGATTTTGTTTTAAAGGTACCCACCTCTCAAGTCAACCGACATCCTAGCTTCCGCAGGCACCTTGATTAACAAGATTAAGAGCCATAACTATGAAGACACAGACCAACCTCCAGATGAGTTTTATGAATCTATTGACCAATTAGCTTTGGCATTTAGTAGCAGGTAAAGGCACTTGGTGCTCAATAATCTTAGCGAGTCTGGGAAAAGGTTTGATTTTGAGTGGGAGTAAATTTTAGCAGGTACAGTTATTTTGCTAAAAATCTTCAAGTTTTTATTTCTCTATTTAATTCAAGGATACTTTGAACTGTTGTTTTTGTCGCAAATTTTAAAAGGCCAGGATGTCTGGGTAAAACATGTACTTGTAAATCTTGCTAGTTTTCATAAACGACTTTGGGTTCACATTTATAATTTTGAAGTTATTTATATTTTTTTTGAACAAAATAATGTATACTTGAGTTTGGAGACCTGTCGCAGAAGCGTTGATGCTGAGGTGAAGGCAGCTGGAAAGACAAGGACCGAACTGAGGAAGTTTTCTTTGTGTCTGATGGAGGAGTGTTGTTGCAATCCTTTAATTTGTTCCCAAGGGAATTTAAAGGCATAGTAGTAGCTTGTTGTTACCATGGTAACAAGAACCTTAAATTTTTGTTAAATGTTGCTTAATTCTCTTGCTATTTTGGAAGACCAGACTAATAATAATAATAATAATAATAATAATAATAACAATAATAATAATATTAATAATAATAAAACTAAGTGTGGTTTCCTTGCTTTTTCTTTATTCCTAATTTATTTGCTTGCTGCGCACACTGAAAGCAGTTCCAGAAATTGTCACTTTTTGTTGTTTCTGTAGTAACCTCTGGAGCCACTACTTACTCATTTTTTCATCTATTAGCTAAGACCGTTTTGCATACTTTTTGGTAATAAGGTAGTGTCCAGCCTCTTTTAAGTAAAAAACTGAAAATGTAGTCAAGGTGAATAGTTCCATTTTTTTTGTAGTGTATCAGACTTCCTTATGGGTGAGCAAGATCTGCCACTGGGAGCTGGTGAAAGCCAAGCCAGGGTTTGTCTTGTTTGAAACTTATTTTTAGCTTGTTAGCAGAGATTATTTGTAAACAAAATTTAAGTATCAGGGCTGAGTTGTTAAAAAGAGGGTTAGTTCTAATCCAGGGTTTAGTTTACTCCGTATCAAAACCTATTGCACTGCAAAAAGAGTTGCGTTTGCACAAATTTTAGAATGTTGATAATGTGGATAAAATGTGCAATTATGCTGCATTTTATCGCATTCTCGATAATACAAGATAATTGCATGTTTTATCCAAATTATCACTGAATTTTAATTAGTGAAAACGCAGCTTTTTTTGCAGTGTTGGTTGTCATGGTAATTAACCCAAGATTATGGCTAACCATCTTTTGAACAACTCAGCCCAGGATGATTGAATGCTTTTAAACCCTAGCTGCCACTTTATAATGAGCATCTAAGAGCGATCATCACATAACTTTAAAGCAAAAGCCAAAATAAAATTGTTTGGTCAAAATGAGTGTAGGTGACAGTTTTCATTTTTTATGTTACTGTAGTTTTTAAGGATTATGTGTGTTCGACTTTAGAATGATTATCTTTCACTGAATCTGTAACAATAGAGAAATGTTTAATGTTATGGGAACTTCACCAGAAGCTACATGTGAGAATTAGTTCTGAAATCAATGATGTACATTCTGGTGACTGAGACAAAAGAAAATTTGGGAGAAAAAGACCAATGGATTCAGACTCATATTCATTTCATCTGGCAATGAATTGACCCAGTAATTAATGTTCAATTTATAGGTCCTCTTGCCTCTTGCTATGGCAAACTAGGTTAAATGATTATTTTAGGACCATTCTTTGATGCCCCACATGCTGGAAATGCCACTAATTTTTACAAACCTAAACATGTACATCGCACTTCTTGTAACTATCATATATACATTCTAAATTTAAGCAGTCAGGCATTTTATATTTTTTTTGTTATGAGAAAAAAAAATGATCAGATAAAGTAATCTATAGAATATTATGATAAACAAGTTTTTCCTTAACTAAGTTCTACTTTGTAGAAATTACTTATTTAAAGAACTATATTTTAAAAGCATGACTGTTTATCTGTGAAGCCTATTGTCAGTTATTATTAATTTATACTGTCTTGTGCATGACTGTATGATCTCATTACCCTGGCATTCATCATGTACTTGGCATCCTGTTCAACTTCCTGTAGATTACAATCTGAGAAAAATTATCATTTATTTGGTTTCCTGTGCTAACTTCTTAAAACCCTCATTTAGAAACTGTTATGTAGGTCTTTCTTATCTAAAAGCATTTTAGGTTAAACTATGGCAAACTTTCAATTATTTTGGCGGCCTTTTATATTTTGCCAAGGGGCATTTAATTGTTTAATATAGTTATTGAGTTCATTTAAGCAGTGCTTTTGCATGCCCTTGTTTTTACTCTTGAATGAGAAAGTTGATTGTTCAGCTAACTCAGAAATTGAGATAATAATTTAAGCAGATCATTGATTATTGTAGTAAGAGTTAATTTGCTGTGAATTAAATTTATAGTGATGGAATTTCTCCTTTATCCTACAGTTATTCTAATACCTTCTATATGATATCTAACTTCAGCAGTACTTTTTACCCATTAACTTTATTTACAAAATGAAGTCTTTCTTCATTTATTTACAAGTACAAGCTTATGCTGTAATATTTTATTCAGTTTGTAAAATATTTACAAAATTAAAGATTTTTCTGACTTTGGATGGGCAAGTCAGAAAATAATATGCAGGTACGAAAGTTTAAGATCAACAGTAAAAAAATATTGAACACTCAGAGCCAAGTTGTATCAAATCTAAAACTTTAAATAATTTATTGTTTGGAAATTTTAATCAGAGGTTATATTGTTTTTTTTTTGAAAATCTACACAAAACTATTTCATTTTGATACCTCTGGGACCATCCCCTCACACAGTGTAATAGTATTATGATTTAGTTAGATTTTATTTAACTCTGGCCACTGGTGTCTAATGATGAGTTTGATAATTGATGTAACTCATTATAATTATTGTTTCCATGACATTCTAATGTGTCATTTGAGTTGTTTTGGAGAATCTCATTATTTATCTTTGAGAATAAATTATTTATGGATGATCAAATTTCACATTCTCACAACTTATTATTTGTAAAGGAGAATTTTGGTGTTGACTGACACTGACAGGAGTATGAGGGTTTACTAGAAAGGTCTTTGTCTTTTATGTACGTTTGTGTTAGGTTAGAAATTTAGACTAATAAATTTTCCTAGTTTAGTTGAGTAGCTTTCAGTATTGATGTTAAATTGGTTGACTGTTTTGAATGTTCAAATGTCAGCTATGAATAGAGAATGGGTTACCACTTCCTGTGGCAAAAGACCTACAGGAAATACAAAAATGTGCTTTTTGCCCTCCTTGATTGTAGAAAACTTTTTCCTGCCCATTGTTTCTGCTGGTTATGATATCATCACAATTTATAGACTTGGTGCTACCAGTCCAGGAAGTATCGAGTAGATGAAGCATATGTACAAGAGTTTGAGCTTGCATTTATTTAGAAGCAAAGTTTACCTGATATTTTTCTATCATGACTGTATCAGGGTTTTGTAATGATGTTACCAGGATTTGTTCTTCATTTCACAAAAAACATTTACAAGTAGGTAGTACCTTTGAAAAATAAGTTGCCTGCATGAGTTAATGATACATAAAATTATTCAGGTAATCAGTCTGATACTAATAATTTCTAAACATTAACAGGACTGTATTGCAGACTAATTATAAATATTATTTTAGTTCATAAGACTGTAGCTACCAGGTAATTGAAGGGTCTTGTGCAAAAATGACATGAGAGACTTTATGGAGTTGTCATATCCCCTACATTATCTCTATTGTCTCTTCATAACCATTGGAAGAAAATAGTAACTCATACAAAGTCACTTACATAGTTTTTGCACTAGACCCTTCAATTTTGCATTAAAGTGATTATATCTTTGTTTTTTTGATTTTATTATAAATATCTATAGTTAACAGGTACTACACTATAGCTGATGCAAATTAATTAGTTAGTATTGAGTTAAAATGTTTCTTTTTGTTACTTTGTATCTAAGGATAGATATGTTTAATGGGACTTATTATTAATTGATTTGAACAATTTTTTTAATATAACTTTGTCAGTATCATGCTGTGCCTGATCTGCCCCCTGCTAAACTTGTGCTTTATAAATAATATACTGCAATTTTGTGTTTTTTGTTGATGGTTTTCAAAATAAGTTATTGAAGAAAACTGACTGCCAGGGATTTCCTGTGTAGCCAGCGGGTTGTTGCTAAGTTCCCTCATGTAGCACTGAAGAATATGGTATGCAGTAAATAAATGTGTGCACATAATAGGGCAATAATATTGATCATCAAGGGACTTTTGTCTTAACTTCTTACCAATATGCACTTTTGCTAATGAACACGGAACTGCAAGCAGTCTTATAGCAATTAAGCTTGTGGTTCTTAAATCCTAAATATTACCAGGCTTTTGGTTTTACACAGTGTTTCTTTTAACAACCCCTAAAAATACCAGACTGACAATTTTGACCTCAAAATAATTCGATGGTCATACCTACCACCCCATTAAGTCTGTTTTTATTTGATTGGTCGCCTTTTGACAAAAAAGTGATACACATTGAGGATAAAGAAATTGAGTATTGAGTGAAAATTAGCTGGGGCTTTATTGGATGACAACTTTTCTTGCTCCCTTTTATACTTTACTTTTAGCTGTACCCCAGAAAACTTTGGTCACGAGTTTTAATGAGATCAATTGTGATTAACATGGTAAACCATAATTATTGTCATTGTTATTTTAATAATGATTTTCTAATAATATTGTTAGTTAAAATGAATAGGTATGTTACTAATATTACATTTAAATATGAAAATTTCAAAAATGTATGTTTACTTGTCAAAGCCTTGTCTAAGAGTCAGAGTTTACGTTCGTCATTGTTACCATGGTAACAGCTACTAGTGATGTCACAGACACTTTGTTTTTAAATGAGTACATATAGTTGACAATAACATGTAACTTTTTTATACTATGACACAATTATATGCTCTTGAAAAAAGTAACACTTATAATTAGTGAATTAATGGAAGTTGGTAAAGAACAAACCATCTAAAAGGAAAATAAGAGTTATTAATCATGTAATATTTATTGCTTGTTGTGCATCCTGCATGACTTAAAATCCCTATCAAGCTTGATTCTTTAATTTTTGGATTAAAACTGTCATCTGTTAACTCAAATTTCAAATAACCAAAGAAAATTTCCATGTCTAAGTATGCTTTTTAATAAAAAAAGATCAGAATATAAAGCAGGCCAGGGACTGGTAACCTGTAATGTAGCTGCAGTGAGTTATGTGGTTTTTGTTTAAAAATATTCCTTTCTGTTAGAAAATGTCATAAAATTTTTATTTCAAACATTTTCAAGGGCCAGAATAATTTATTGATTAAAGTCATAAAAATGTGACTATTAATGTCAGAACTGAATTTTTTGAGATAACAAAGATTGTCTCTGCTTCATGCCTCATATGTCATAATTTTATGCTTCCTGCTACGATATCAATGCACGCTTCAAGTCTAAAAAATGTAACAGGAACGGCGAGTAAAGGTTTTATTTTCAAAAATTACTGTTATTAAAGGGTAACTTCTACTTTTTGTCTGGAACTTCAAAAAATAAGCTTGATAGAGACTTTAAAAAGCATTCTGGTTGTTTTTTTACTTCACTTACTGAGATGCCCTCTGTTTTACGTAATAAGAATATCAAAATTCAAATGCCTTTTAAAAGGTCAAAAGAGCAACAAGTCTTAGCTAGGGTAATAATCAACAGTTATTTGGTTGCATTGTGAAGGCAGAAGAATCAAAGAAGAGTATTTTATCAACATGGATTAGCTTTTTATCTAAACTAAAACCACTTCTTTGATGTTATTCAGCTAGGAGAAGTGTTTAGCATTCAGTAAATTGAAATTCTTGAATGTTAGGAACTGGTGAATTAGTTCATGATCATTACAAATGTAATTTGACTGTTTGTTTCTCAAACCAAAACTGCCTTGAGTAGATGATGTTATCAATGGCAGTGCATTGATGTGTGTGATGGAGGGCTTTGAGGAAATGTTTCACACACAGCTTAGGTGCCTATTGCCTAACTGGGTAAGGTAATCCATCACCAGGTTTGAGTTTAGATCATGTTAAATTAATTTCTATTATTTACTTAGTTATTTTATTATCCTTAAAATGTTAGAAATGTAAAGATTCCAATTCAGGGAAAATGGTTTCAGCAGATGTTGTCTAACCATGTGATATCTGATATCAAGGCTTAGTAACATAATTTTTATAATGTTATATATGTCAGTACAAACAGGTTGTTTGATGATTTTAGTGGTATTGCGCACTGTGTTTTTTATGGGTTATTTATATGATTTAAAGTGGTAACATGTTGATAGAAATAAGAAAAAATGAGTTAAGGAGTATGTGCAGTGTTGACTTTGGATATAACTACTTTTAATATAGATTTATTACAGCTCTCCCTTTAGAAGTTTTTAAAACCTGTCTGGAAATATTCAACACTTAAATTTAAACACTTAGTTTTTTCAACCGATTTTGTGAAATCATTATGAATTCATAGATGAATTGTTATGACTTTGAATTGAGGAAGCTGATCAGTTCAGTTAATGTTGTACATGTTGCAACCATTTTAAGATATGATAATGTACATATTAAATGATTGAACCTATTTCAATACAGCTGCTTCCTATCTGTGGAGCAAGGTATATTTGTTTATTTTTCTCTAGGTAAATACAAGTAGATCTGTGATGAATATTAATTTTGTTATTATTTTTATATTACATTAATCGATCAATTTACTTATTTAAGCTGTTTTGCATAATATCGAAGACACTGTATAACTATTATGCAATACTTTGAAGAGTTGTTTTAGGTAAAGCCATAGACAAATTCCATGTTTTTCAAAATTATTTTATTAAGTATTTTGTTTTAACTATGGAAAAGTTATTACTCTGGATCCAAGTTGAGTAGAGTTTTGTTATACACAGAGCCAACATTAGGTTGCTGGTGTATATATAATTATTTGGTTTAGATGACATTCTATTTAGTATCAGTCACAGACTCCTTTCTGAAATTAGAATATGGTGGAATTTGTTGTGGGTGTGTTAGTATATAAATTGTTGAGTCTTAGAAAATGCAAATGCAAAATTTAACCAACGTTTTGAACCTTTCGGTTCTTCTTCAGGGCAACTCAAAGAACCAAAGTAAAGGTTCGAAACATTGGTAAAGTTTTGCGTTTCTGTTTTGGCTTTTACTTTTTAAGACAATACATAACTCAAGCCAAGGCATCTCTAAGGGATCCAGAAACACGCTGCTGTTTGCTCACCTCTAGTTTTTAAAGAAAAATATAATATTATAAATTGTTGAAATACTCAGTGGCATGTTTTTGAACCACAACTGATATACCTTACATATGACATCAGAGAGTGTAACCTTATAGTCTCAGGGAAATTGAATGAATTTTCCTTGTAATGAATTTTAAAAATACTTAATTTAGTAGTCTGTCAGTATATAAACTCAATTGTTTTAAGTTATGAAATTCTGTGCTCTTAAATTTTGAAAGGGCTTTTCAATATTGCCACCCAAGTTTTGCTTTTAGATAAACATGCAGTTTCTCAATCAACAACTGTTTTAGAGTTTGCTGTATACACAACATGAGATCTGACACCTTGACCTGTGTCTCAAACAGATCAGTTTTCAGTTAGAAAACTTCAGATAAGGCAGTTTCTACTTTCATTGTGATAAAAAAGCAGTTCTAGCTTCCATTCATGTGTACTCTGCAAGGCATACAGTCATTTTGAACGGAAGTTTATTTTACTGGAGCAAAAACAAAGATTTTCAGGCTTAAAATATCACGGTTGGACTTGGATTATCTGAGTTTTCTGCATAGTTTTAATATCATGCTCAGATTATGGTTAAAACTGAAGGAACTGCATTTAACAGTGCTTCTATGAGATCTCTGCATAAGTTTGCTTACAGCTATGGCTGTGGTATGTTTTCTAGGTTACAGGCCTACAATGTAAGTAACACAGTTTCTCTTAGTAGAACTATAAGGTTTGCAATGAAATGAGTAAAATATTATAGCTAAAGTATCATTCTTTCTCTTTAAAAGTTAAGAAATTAATTGCTTTGTGAAAGACGCTTTGGAATCATGTACAGTAATATCAAACACATGACTTTGTACACATGTATAATGAACTTATTATGCTTCACTATGAAACCAAAACCCCAAGAAAATCCTGTGAAATTTTTCATGGGTAATTCATGGATAATTCATGGGAAAATCACAGGTTTTTCATGGCAAAATTC
>JAOBAT010112890.1:0-14319 GCA_026413305.1 Hydrozoanthus tunicans
CCCGCCGCTCCTCCTGCCGCTGCTTGTTTCACTAACTAACTAAGTAAAAACATGACTTGAAACAAAGGAATCGTGAAAATTATTTGAAGAAAAGTGACAGTTCTTTTACGCTGAATTTAATTCTTACATGATTTTCGATTAGGAATTTTCAAAAGGTATGATACTAGGCATCCAAAATAACAGGAACAACAACCGTAAAAGCGGGATGAAGCTGGCCACAAAACCGCAAAAGATGCTTTACAGATCATAAACAATGTTTAAAGTTAGAACTAGCAGGCTATAAAACGCGCATGCGTAAACACGCCATCGTCAGAACAAGCGGTGATACCTCAAGACTGGAAGAAGAATCAAGTCTCGCACGCCCGCAAAATTGTAAGCTTTTCAGGGGTAACCAAGAACGCGCAATATGTTACGTTTGCTTGCAGTTTTCTTCTGCTTTATCGGACTAACATTCGCCTTTTCATGTCGCCCGTCCCATCCACAGAAAGATTTCTGTGAAGCGCAGATTGGTACGTACAAAATGGCTTCGGTTATGTTTAATTAAAAAAAGAATAGCTTCAACTAGCTGAATTGACGCGTGTTGACCTCCTGCCGTGAACATAGTCAGCTTAGTTTGTCAAACGTCTTTGCTTCTTAAATGTATTTTGAACATCATGTAGGAATATTTATCTCTCCCCTTAGAAACCGTTTTTTTATACAAGGACTTGAAGAGTTTAAATCTATGTGGTCGTATGCGTCTTTACCAAGTTTGACCTCTTAACTTATAACAATGTAAATCGTGTAGTTTTGTTATTTTTCTTCGTAGCTGTTGGTTGGACTTGTTCTCTCTTTGATGAAGAAATCAGAAATGAATTGGAATACACGTTCTTATAAGTTTTTGGCATTTTGAGCTTCTACTTATTGTTAAATTACTCTTATTTGAATGTGTTTTAACTCAATCACGAGGAAAAACATCCTCACGGATTTATTGACGAATTCCGGTGATTATAAACTGCGAAGCATTTCTGTTAAAGGTCGAAGTTCACTGAAAGTTAGCTAGCCTGTGTACATCCGTTCCCACCCCTCCCCTCTGCGGGAAAAATTCGATCTTCCCGCGGGGGGAGGGGTGGGAACGGATGTACACATGCTACCATCGAGCTCCAGTCTCAGCAGTCAGGTTGCCCCGTTGTTGGTATAAAGTAAAGTTTTTGTAAAAAAGTGTCTACTTTCAACATACAGCTTATGTGTATTAACGAGCTAAAAAGCAATTCGTAAAAATGCCGGTTAATAGTACCACAAGTTGGTTTAAAACGGAGCACATCTCTTACCAAACCCAGCTGCTACTTTGTGTCTTTATATCAATTAAAACAACTGTACACAGTAGAACCTATGCTGTTGAAACGCAGTTGTTGCGCAGGAATAGCCTACAAATAGTTTTGAAAGGAGATGTCAATCAAATAAGTCCTTGTTACGTTTACTAGATAATACTATGTTAGTTTTATGAATATGCGAGCAAAAGGATAGTATTCTTGATCAAGCATAGTTTATAGTAACTTTCTTCAGTCCTTTACCGTATATTGAGACATATTGTTTTAGTCTCGCTGCTTTATAGGTTCACATATCAGTAGAGTTCGAAAAAGTCAATGCGAATGCAAAACGATTTTGGTTTGCCAAGCACAATGTGAATGGTCAGCGGTTTTTACTGCATTTCCGTCATAGGCTATAAAAAAGAGGCACCTTTCCAGGGGTACAAAACTGTCTATATGCATATGCTTGATCGGTTTATAGTAACGGAAAATTAATCAAAACCCCTTAACATTAATAATCATTTTCACCCAAGTAAAAAGGATTATTAATGTTAACATTATTAACACTATTACCATTATTATTATTATTATTATTATTATTATTATTATTTATTATTATTGTTATCATTTTATATTATTATTATTTTCGTTATTGCTAATATTATTACTATTATTATCGATATTATTTTAGGATATTATCAATATCATTAGTTGTTCAATGTAGCATGATGCTATCTTTAAACTGCAATGTAATCCTTTTTGTTTGAGGGTACAAACAGAGTTGTTGTTTATGGTAATTGCTTTGTGTCAACGCTTAATTACATTAACTAATCAATGTTCTTTTTTTCCAAACTTTCCCAGTGGTTCGTGCTAAAGTACTCGCGGTTGCTAAAAATGAGAAACCACCGAGGGTACCTGACCCCTCGACCATAGACCAAGTTTACACCCTTCAGATAAGCAGGATATTCAAAGGACACCGCCAAGTAGAAGAGAGTTTACAGTACAACAGCAAGTCAAGGGTTGCAAAGCTCCTTACTTATCCGCATTTCGACCCACGTGCTCTGACCCTCCTCTCAAACAATACATACTACCTCGGAATGCAGCTGTCGGATAAAGGTTGGTTGTGGGCCGGTGGCTGCAGTTTAAGAAGAGATCTTAACCACATGGATTTGGAAGAGAAACGGCTCTTTGAGAGAGAGTACCAGCGAAACTGCCTGTGTAAAGTTAAGACATGTTTTCCCAGGAGTTTATGCGAAAACATCGGCCCACTTGAGTGCAAGGCCGACTTTCTTCCAGATGTAGCGTTCTGTGCTGAGAAATATCAATACTGCAGGTTCAACTGTGCGACTAGGACCTGCGCTTGGCAGACTTCGGACCTTTTCGAGCAGTGTCTGAATTGACCACCAGAGATCAGTCGAGTCAAAACGAGTCAAGTTTTACTGGCGAAAGAAGAAGGCTGCATTCTTCTGATTTCTAAACTGTTATCAGTGGTCTTCAACTTTTCAATAGGATTCACTAGCTATTTTTTAAAAACGACATTTGAGAACACTACTGTTGTAGTATAATTTAAGTATTATTACTGTTGTAGTATAATTTAAGTATTCTTACTGTTGTAGTATAATTTAAGTATTATTACTGTTGTAGTATAATTTAAGTATTATTTTTGTTAATGCAAGAAAAGGAAACCTGCATATTTTTGTTTGCGGTTAACTTTAGGAGATAGCATTACCCATATATTATAACTCGATATATATTCCGTGAAAGTTAAAAGTTAAGCTCAGGAACCGAAAGGCAGCTAACTAAAATAAATTCAGGCTTAAGTCTCAAATGAGAGTGCTAATTTTTAAAAACTAAATGGCTCGAGTCAAAGATTTGAGAAATGGGAGGTACTGCAGCATTGTATGATCGAAGGAGGGAAATAACGGTTAGAGGAGGTATATAATAGTCAGGGGGAGGCATATAATGGTCAGGGGAGGCACACATAATGGTTAGGGGAAATATATAATAATGTACGGAAAGGGGAGTTGGTTATAGGGAGTAGAGTTAGGGGAAGACGATATGCAAAAAAGCTAAATCTTTTATATAGTTGAAACATTTTAGCAACCCAATCCTTCAATAAGGCCGATCTCGAGCTTGGGGTTGCAATTATTCATTCGAGCATGTCTGTTCTTAACACAAAGCTTTGCTGCAAATAAGGAATAACCATTAACAAACAAATAAGGAATAACCTTTGTTTGACAAACAAAGCCAGACGAGTGACACATTTGTCCAGCGCGAAACTCAAAAACCTACGGAAATGAAAAAGTTACAAGTAAATCACATAGGGAGAGCGATTTGTGTTTGATTGTCGCAGGGAAAACTACAATGCAGCAGGCTGGGCTAACTAGTTTCTCGTCGGCTACAATGTTAACTGTGAAAGAAATACAAAAACAAAAGTAAGAAATCAAGATTTTCCTTGGCTCAAGCTCCAGTTCATATGAATTTATTGGAGCTTGCGTTGAAGAAAACTTGCCAGCTCTTACGAGATTTGAATTGGTAACAGCTACACTCTGAAGAAGAGGCGAGACGCCTCGAAAAATGTTAGCATTAAACCATGATGAAACTGAAGATTGTTGTTTCGTCCATCAAATTGATCATACTTCTTACGAGATTATTTTTGAAAACTTGATTGCGACAGTAAACTTTAACCGCCATTCGTTTAACGCTGGTTCACGCAAGAGTTTGCATTATATATAATAACATCTCCTAGAATACTGCTCGCAAACGACAAAACGTAATGCATGATATATCGATCAGACATTACACACACGAGCTCTCTGTGGTAGCACATATACCGACCTTTAACAATAGTATAACGAGTTTGTTGTTTCCATCGTAGAAATTCGTCGAGTATACCAAAAGATTTCTCGAAACAGATATAGCGCCCTGGGTACCAAAAAACGCTATGGTGACCAAAACAAATAATCGCATCTTGGTCTGGCATGAGCTTTCTCAAGTAACTGCAAGCTGACAGAGTTGTTTTATGAATAAGTTAATATTGATTTGTCGCATTAAATGAGGCTAACTTTTGGTTTTTGTTTTCACATTGCCACAGTGCTTGGCTCTCGGACTAATATTTTTGTCTTAGTACAGCGAGGAGATAAGGAAGAGATACTTTGAACAATCATATAGATAAAGGGAAAAGGGAAAATGACCGGCATTAGAAATAATTTATAGTACATGCAAGTATGATCATGAAGCAAAGTCAGGGGCGTGTACTTTTTTGTTCTCTGCCCAACCGATTATCTTTGACTTTGTGTTATGTGCTGAAGCTTGGGCCCTTGCATTCCTTGACTTACCGTACTCCTCATTGTTGTTATTGCATTGAAAAACATGACAAACAATAACAGTGTGGGATGAGGTGAAGTTAGCCGGAATTGTAACAGCCGAGACTCTACTCTATCTTTTAAACGAGTGAATCACCAACTACTGAGGTCCCACGTTTGAATAGACTATTGTTCACCTAAACTGCAACTGAAAAAAGGAGCAAAGCTAGCTTGGTATCGAAGAAACATATCCCGTGCTTTACCGACTGAGCTAGCCGGGCGACTGATTTTTTTTTTTACAAATCAAGTTGTTTTTTCAGGTTGATTATAAAACATTCAGAAAAAGGAAAAAAATAAGTGCTTTTCATCGTACATGAGTTAAAAGGTTTTCTCTTTATGAAGACGACATGAAGCTACTCCTCTTCGCACTTATAAATCTTTTTTCGAACCAAGTGGCCCATTAAGCCGGCGCATTTCTCCAATTTCCGCAGTGTTTTCAGATACCTGGAATCCACCTAAACAGGTGTAACGACACAAAATGCTTAGGGTTTTTTTTACCTTTATTGGATGAATTACACTTTGAGACAAGTCTAATGGCTCAACGAGACACGGAGGATTGATCTTGAAGCAGACACGTTTTCGTTGTTGTCGAAAACTAGAGTTCAAGGTACAAACTGATGATTCCAGAACATTCTAGAAAGTTCCATGACTTTTTGTGTTGTACTTGTTGAGCTCTCAGAGTAAGCGGACTAATGAGACAAAATACTATTAACCTTTTAATTATTTAAAGCATGCTTACAGCCTGTGTGGTTCTGATCAATTCAATTAGCATCTATCAGCAAGGTGATTAAGTAGTTTAGTTTTTAACCCCGTTACAAAGGACACTAACCCATCGTAGGTTAGCCCCAAGGGGGGAGGAGGAGGGGGGCACTCCTTATACAGCTGACTTGACTAGAACAAATCGGGAAAGTATCTGTCTCAAGGGCGCAACACAGCGGTCTGACCGGGGCTCGAACTCGCGGCCCTAGGATTACGAGTCGAATTTAAACACGTTTAGGCGGTCGACAACTGCTCCGCCACAAGTTACTAAAGGTCGCACAAAAATATTTGAAATGAAACCAACTTTTATTGAAATTGCAATGAACTCTAGTAACCCCAGAAAAAAGACTTGAGCAAAGACGCCTTTAGTTTATTTACCATAAGACCTTGTTTCGAAACAGAACACTATATGCAATAAATCTTAGGAAACATTAGCTATTCATCCCTGGTATCTTGAAATTAATGGAGATCGAACTGACAGTGGCAAAAAAGCTTGAGATCGAGGTGAGTAATCTTTTTCACAGCGTTTACAACAGAATCGTGTTCTTATCATTAACTTCGAAAGGTTTAATAATGAATATTGAAAACGCCGTAGCCTAGCTGAATGTACACGTGATCTTATCTGCAGTTGCGTGCAGTCAGTCCAAACGAAACAACTGTGATAAGAATCGATCATATGAAAAGAAGTTTCGGACGGGTATTGGTGTCAATCTTTGGGTACTAACCGCAGCTAATGCGCATGCGCGATAACTAACTTGCAACAGACACGGGCCGGGACCCTCGTACCCAGCGCCTTCGTTCTCCTTGACCAGCGGTTGTGACAGGGTCATCATAGATACAATGTTACCAGAGTCAAAGAGTTAATGCAACTCTTTAGAAAAAAGAACTAGGAAATCTTTTTAACTGTATCAACTTTCTAATAAGAAATGCAGTACATTAGAAAAATATGACTGAAACAACAAGAGATATCTCTGTCATTTCATATGACCGATTTTTATCAAAGTCGTTTACTTCGGATTAAGTTGATTGTAACTGCAAATAAGATCACGTGACATACAGATAGGCAAGCTACGTTAAAAAGATCTCTGCCTCGTCAGCCTCTCTGATCGTCGTTAATTAAGCTACATAAGATGCTGGAGTATAAGATTTTTATTCTGTTTTTCTAACTTAAAGCTTTGCTGCATTATACAGTCATCCTTTAGCATTACACAATCAGAACGCTGGAAACGCAACATTGAGGTTAAAAATTTGATATTAAGTTTATGTATATGTATACATACTTATCAAGGCATGCTAGTATTTATTTGTGTTCTTAGTGTCAAGTAATGTTTTAGTTTAAACTGTTCTTCTTAGAAAAAACTGTTTTTGAGATACATTATTAGAAGTTGATCACATGCCCAGATTCAAACCTACAAGTCTTGGTGGCGGAATCGAACTTGCAGTATTGATGCATTGTTGTTTGCATAAAAGATCTATCAAGCATGCATGTCATTTTGTCATTTAACTTGCATTTGCCTGAGCATATTTCAACGTTACACCGACAGTTTGGCCTATAATGCGAGCTCACGACCTCTTTTTCTTCAGAATCCAGTGCGCTCCATTCTCTGTTCAAGTTACAGTATCCAGCGTTTAGTCTATCGTTTATCCAAGACACCCACCCTCCTATGAGATAGACTTCGTTCTTTCGAAGGGACAAACGACACGAACTCTGATCGGATGGAGTATAGAGCTGCACACGGCGGTTCCTTTCGTCATACCCGAGACTGTTTTGTACTTTATCCTTTCCTTTGAAAACCTCAAGAACGACAAGAGTATAAACTTGCGCCTTATGGAAAAAGTCGTAAATGGACTTAAGATCCTTCTTGCAAAGGCTTGGGGGAGGGTATGTTTTTGACGGTACATCAACCACTTTGGCACGAATGACTGTGTAGTAAAGACAAAAATAAATCTATTTTAATTGGTGGCAAGCCATCCAAAAATTAAAGTAAACATAACTACACGCTTTTTTTTATAAGAGCCAGTAATATTGGCCGAGGCTCATTGTTCTTAATTTTTTGGCGATTTGAGCCTCAATTTGTTCTTAAAATGTTCTTGTTTCTATGTGCGTTAAAATCAAAGAAAAACTAAGCCAAAAGTGTTGCATTGGTTATGATTGTATTAGAAAGCAAATTTGGTCAATTATTTATCCCTGCGAATTTATCGTGGATTCGCACTCGTTTTTCCCGAGACGATTTCCAGTGATTATAAACTGCGAAGCATTTCTTAGTTATTTTTTTTAAATGTTCAACTAAATTCGAAGTTCAGTAAAGTTTGCAAAAAGAGCCTCAGCTTTTTCTTAAATTGTTCGTCAATTTTGGCCAATCTGTTGTTCTTATAAAAAAGCGTATATTAATTGCTCACTTCTTCTTTTTCTGTGAAGTCAATGGTGAATAAGACGCCATCTTCACTTTCCTTTTGAGCTAGCTTTAGTTACATATCAATCACTAATATATACAGACTTGCCTCAACTGATCCTGTACAAGCCAGTTCGACATTTCAAAATACATGCGCGAGTCGGGATAAAATGTAAAATTCATGAAACTTAAAAATTAACGCAATGAAGCGGGATGGAAAATCGTTTTTATTCCTTTCTTAAGTTTGATGAATATTCAACAATTACTCCAAGAGCACGCGTTGGATATGTGATAGTAATAAGCCATTAAGAGGCGCATGGAATGATTGTTTTATTAAATTTAATTAGTTTCTAAAGTCTTCCATACTTAAAAATAACAGCTATAAATTTTATTCAGAACCTATTTTTTGGCTTTACAAACACTACAGTCACTTTCCATATTTGGTGAACTCCGAATATGAGCTGATAACCGAAATTGAATGAACCAATCAGAACGCGCGAATCGCAATATTCGAGGTTGAAAATTTAATAACTTATTTTATCCCGACGCGCGCTTGTGTTTCTGAAATTCCGAACTGGCTTATTCTGAATCGATGTGCCTACATTGTTTACTATTACTAATGATTATTACATCAGTATGTTTTATATTTAAGTTATTTAAGCAAGGGTAATTCTGCATACCGTAGTCAGACTTGCAATAACTAGTCTGAGGGTGGGGCCAGCTGCACTCACAGGCAAACGTTGTGACGAAGGCCGCGCACAGGAAAAGAAGTGCAACCATTCGTAGCATAGTGTCTGTTGGTACTGAGCCTTTTTGCTGTCTTGAATGAAATAAGATTTTGATCAAGGTTTGATTTTTTCACCGAGTCTTTAAAAGATCCCTGTTCCCTACAGTGTTTTCTTTATTGAAGAAGGAAAATATTTAGATTGAAAAAATTGTTAAAAAGAATGTTAAATTGAAAGATACATGCTGAACCGAGTTATTTAGTATGGTCGGACTTAACCCGTAAAATTAGGGTTTTAGCATCCGCAAAATAGCACAAGCCAAGCGCGGCTAACAGAATTAAATGTCAGCAAATTCAATTCAATTCAATTCAATTTATTGATTTAGTACCTTTTCACAATCACGTTTTTACAATTTGTACACAAACTGAATCTAAGGTATCCAGCCAACTGCAATATAAACAGAGGTTAACCTAGGCAGTTGGCTGAACATAGTTTATATAGCTTTATAAAATGTGAACATTCGTGTATACAAAAGTGCAAGAGACAAAATTTTTCTTCCTTTTATTCTTAGTTTTTTTCCTGCTTTTTCACGCTTGTTGCGTGGTGTCTGAATGAATGGAATGACTCATCGTTCCCACTACCGGCGCTTGTACATTGTTTCATGGTTACGTTACGTCGCTTTTGTTCAAAGCTTTTAACTTGGTCTCAGGTAGCGTTTAGTTCATCTTATTTTTCAATCTTATTTCATAATTGTAAACTCACTAAATGTGTTGGGGCAGTAAAAGAAATAACTTTAACCTGTTCTCGAATCAAGAGGCCAATGGCCGGTGCTTTTGTCGGGTTACCGTAAGCTATATAATACAAGGTTTTTATCAGTGAATGCTACATGTACTCTTTGGCTTTCCCTGCACAGACACTCTAAGATCCATTCCAGGCGGTTCCCAATCAGAAGTCGCTATACTCGCTTATACGACTGAGTCGACTACACCCTGGAACAAACCGTGTTTAAAATCTTGCGGAAGGAAGCAAAACAATGGTTTGGCCAGGGCTCCGAATTCGTGACCCTACTGAGGATTTCGACTCGGCCACCGCACCAAATTAGGCACTTCTAGAATTTCCTTCTATCTAAAAAATTTTATTTTTGCCCAAATCAATATCAAGTTCACATTGTTAATCCGAACACACCTTAATAAATACACGCATTTTCATTAAGAAAAATTAGTAAATTTGGCCAAGGTTCATTGTTCTAAATTTTTTGACGATTTGAGCCCAACATTGTTCTTAAATTGTTCTTAGTTCTACGTGTGGTTTAAATCGAGCAAAAACTTTAAGCCTAATTGTAATACACGAACCCTAAGTTGAGGAACTAACCGAATTTTTGAAACTGTGATTTCTAGGCCTATCTAACCGATCTGTGCGATGTGTTCGCCTGAAACAAGGCAAATTTACGTGTCAGCGGAATAATATCAAGCAATGATTCATCAAAACAGAAACACTGCGAATAATTTTTTATTTTTACTCATTCTGTATTGTTAAATTAGTTGAAGCTGAGTAAAGTTTTAAAAAGTAAACTTTGGCCAAGCTTAGCTTCGTTTTTTTAAAAAAAAGCGCGTTAAAGCACATATATTCACAGCTCATTTTAGTTTGCGACTTTCTGAAAATTAAAGTGATGTCTACAAATTTCGTACCTTGTTGAGTATAGAAGACCAGTGATTCTGTCAACGGCTCAAATAAACGAAACAACGGCAACGTATAACCGCGAACCAAGTCTCGCAGAGTCACAACAAGGGTGTTTTCTCGGCTCTTGTTGATTAGGGTGCCGATATAACTGAGAACGCCTGCACTTGCACATCATTTACATTTCAAATCAAATTATCTTGTTTTGCCATCTAGATCATGTAGTTAAGACAGTGCCGACATGAAGCAAGTCAAACAAAGATATACATGTTTTGTAATTAACAGCTCCGTGTGAATGAAATACATATTCCGAGTCTAATAAAAGCTGAAGAGTTCAAAGCAAAGGTATACAATGCACAAGACTCACGAAGGACGAAATTATAGGAAAACACTTTACGTCATCAGCCCCTAGTGATTATAGCAAGTATTAATATATAGACAAAGAACAATAAAATTTAAGGAAGCGGAAATTTTTTCAACATATTATTTTAACAAAAACAAATACTTAACGAAAATGGCAGTCGTTTCCTAAACCGGCTTTTCCAAAGACTAAAGAAACTGATCATGTGTTTTATAACAAAATGTCTCTCTTGTTTTATTTTTGTTGTTCTAAACTACTGTGTAGATAATCCTGTTAGTGGCACTACTAATAAAAATTTAAACACACCTATCGAGTTTCTGAAGGCTTATGCAGATATAATTATAATTTTTGTTACTGATCGACAATTTTCAAAACACGAAGGCATGAGTTTACTCGTCTTCGACCTGTTTCTTTACATTACACTTTAAAAAAAACTCCGAAAAATATTATTATTGGTCAACCGAGTCGCGCGTTATGTTCAAATTTTACAAACACACGCTTTTTTTATATAAGAAAAACTTTGTAAGAACAACGAGGCTCAAATTAGCCAAATTTAAAAACAATTTAAGAGGGCTCGTTAGCTAATACTTTATAAAAACTTGAGTGAACTTCGATCTTTAACTAAACATTAAAGAATAAACAAGAAATGCTTCGCAGTTTAAAATCACTGGAAAATGTCGGTGAATCAACGATAAATTCGCAGGAATAAATTGACCAAATTCGTTTTCCAATACAATTATTTAAACATATATATTGATAAGAACATTTTAAGAATAATTCGAGATGCATATCGCCAAAAAAATTAAGAAAAATGAGCCTCGTGTATAAGCGAACAGTTTCATTTACAAAGAAGTGAGGAACATTTTCGCTGAAAAATATATCACTCTTGTGAAACAAGTAATTATACGATATAGATAACTCGTTTTCTTGTAAGTAAGAATACCCAGGCTGTCCATAAACTAAGAACAAGGTCATCACCGACACCGGGCTGAAACTTTGATCAGACAGTTATGACAGCTTTATTCGACAATCCTTGCATGTACAGATTGAGATATGAGAAAACCGTATGCGCGCGCTTTCCATGAAGTATATTCTCTATTTGTAAAGATAATCACACGAATTCGAGTTCAATTTGGAAATAATTTGCACGAGTGGGTTTTTCAAATAGTATCAGTCAAAATTGTATGCGCCCGTAGGGCGAATTCAATTTCAGCTTTTTGAAAAACACATGTGCAAATTATTTCAAAATTTAAGGATGAAAAGTCGTGCTATTGACTTTTTGATAATATACATAACAAAATTACAGGTATAGAAAGAGTTTTAATTCAGCATAAACGGAACCAGCATCAAATATTAACAAGAATGATAGTAGTCGAGGTCAAAGTCATAATCATTATCGTCATCACAAACCTAGTCTTAATCGTATTTGTAATCGTATTCATGCACGGTAGTCGTGGTCGTCGCAGTAGTCGTAGTAATCGTAGTAGTCGCAGTCGTTGTAATCGATTAATTTGTTGAAGTTATAATCATAGCCGTTATTGTAATCGTAGTAGTCGTAGCAGTCGTAGTATTCATAGTAGTCACAGTCGTCGTAGGCGTATTTCAAACCGTCGTAGTCGAAACTTAATGTTGTAATCGTAATAGTCGTTAAAGTCGTGGTAATCGTAGTGGTATTCCAAGCCGTATTCGTACTTCGAGTCATAATCGTAGTCGTGGTCAAAACCGTAGTCATAGATGTACTCGTAGTCATAAAGTAAATGAGCACTGAAATAACTCTTAACGAAAAACAGCCCTGCTCTCAACCAATCAGAGTCGAGAAACTTTGTGGGTATATTATTAGTCGCGTAAATCGCGAGACTGAGAAATACAAACACGTATTTCTTAACGCTTTTTTATTGTTTCAGGCAGCTGATTCATTGTTTTGAAACACCAGGAAATAATAACAATTTAAGAACATTTTGAGAATGGAATCGACATAAGATTTAAGAATAGTCAAACCTCATGGCAGAAAGCTATACTGGTTTCATTCTTTAAAAAAAGCGAGTAAGCACCTTGTGTAAAAATAGTGATATACACGTTACATATATCATTGTTATTCCTTTGAAAAAATATTATTGGATTTAGTTGTGTTTTTTCAGCTTTAATAAGAGATATATGATTTTGTTTGAGGGTTAAAATTTGCTAAGCACATTTTAAAAGAAGCAAATTTTACAAACATAGATTTTTATTATTCTGCTGGTAAAGTCGCATTTGCACAAACATGATTCAGTAAGGAAATACTGTTAAAAGCATGCAAGTCTTACAGCCATACAATTAAATCAAGAAAAGGCGCAGCTACCAATTATCAAACTATAGACAAATAAAGGCACTTTAGTAATTTGTTGTCGTGTTTTGTCGAAAGAAAACGGGCAGCACCTAAAGAATACAGGCAGCGCCTAAAGAATACAGGCAGCACCTAAAGAATATGGACAGCAGCTATAGAATACGGGCAGTATACCAGGGTAGCACCTCGCGCCCGCCTTAATTCTTTCGGAAAACAAAATTTCGAGCTAATAATAAAACATTGGGACAAGAAAGGTTGTTTTCAATTATCTCAATTGCAACTGGTGCAGTTTCTTCGCGCTCGGGCTTTCTTAAAATGTTTTCTTTATGGAATCAAGCGCTAAAAGGAAAACAGATATACTGTTCGTATTCTTTTAAGTATGAGTAGACATCTCACTAAGGTAAGCGAATGTTATTGAGGCATTGCTTGAAGCTGTTAGTCTCTTGCCAAACGCATGATTTTAAGGTAGAGTTGAGCTTACAGTATTGATATCTTGTGGTACAAAACTTAGTAGCTATAGTGGCAGAGCGGTTAAAGCCACAAGTCATTTCACTGAAACCTTTACTGCCAATGTGTGTCGTGACGTTACATTTGCAGTTTGGCTTGTAAAGTCTGTTCATGTTCTGTTTCTCATCCAAGTCCATAAAACCCCAATCCTTGACAAAACTGCAGGCATGAGCCCGCAGTGCACCTCTAGACGACAACTTTCCCCCTATGAGGTAAACTTTGTTCTCTCTCAGATTCAGTCGGCACGAATTGAGAGATGAAGGAGTAAAGAGCTTGGCTGTGCGCGTTAAGTTCTTGAACCCAAAACTCATTCGTACTTTCAAACGGCCTTTGTAAATCTTTGCGACCTGAAGTTTGTAAATTTGCCTTCTTGTTGAAGCACGCGGATCGTCGGTCTCCATGTTTCTTGGAGCTTTGACAACTTTGGCGCGAAATACTAGAAAGGATTAGAGTAAAAAGCAAGGTTACCTTATCAATCTTTCAGAGCAGTTGTTAAAGTTCTTAAACTCCCTATAAAGCTTTAGTTTTATTTATTTGATTAGAATATTGTCATCTATGTCAAACTGTTTGGAAACTCCTCGGTATCGCTTAACAAGCCGTGTTTATAAATACTGAAGATCACAGGTCCCTAGAAAGCATTTTTTCCATAAGGGTGCAACCAAACGAGGAGACGGATGGCCGAAGGCGCGAGTCTCAGGGGAAGCTCCCCCGAGAAATTTTGAATACTGGAAGGTTAAACACACAAGCAAAAACAACCTGAAATGTCTGGACATTATTTAAACTTTTGATCTTCAAAATCAATTTAGAAAATATAGAAGTTGATGTTGCTGTTTCAATAGTCGGTCAGCAAAAGAGCGGACCTTTGCTGCCTTTGGGGGAAGGGGGGGGGGGGAGAGAGGGGGGGGGGGGCTGGCGCACTCACC
>JAOBAT010112901.1:0-14319 GCA_026413305.1 Hydrozoanthus tunicans
GGTAACCATCTCTTTTTGATCAGTGTGTGGGGTAACCATCTCTTTTTGATCAGTGTGTGGGGTAACCATCTCTTTTTCATCAGTGTGTGGGGTAACATCTCTTTTTGATCAGTGTGTGGGATAACCCATCTCGTAGGTTTCATAAAATTGTTCAACCTTCGGCAAGACCAGGCATCATGTTCAACAGTCTTAAATCTTTCCCACTAATATAAGCTAGGCTCACACAAACAAAAGAGGGAGGAGATTTGAACATCTATTTTTTTCATATAGATCTTCATAATTATAATATTTAAAAATTGAAGAATCCTAACCAGGCATAATATTTTAAGTTAAAATAGTAAAAGCACTCTCTGGTTAAAAATCTTACTAAAATACATGTTTTCGGTTGTCAGACTACAACCTTTCTACTCTGACAACCGAAAGCTTGTATTTTAATAAGACTTTTTAACCAGAGAATGCTTTTACTATTTTAATTTAATAATTCTAATAGTTCAAAAAGACAACTCACTCATCGAATTCCAACACAACCTTTCCTTCTCTAATTTCTTTTTCCAAATATTCCTCCTGAGTCATGGTTGGAACACTTGAATATCCTGCACCAAACACTTTGGACTAAAGCAGAAAGTCAGCATTTTTTAAAAGGACTTTAATATTTTGCTTATAATGTTCTTTTGATTTGTAAACATTTGTGTTGATACAGTAGTTAATAATTCTAGTATATACAAGTGCAGCCCTTAACCTTTGACTATCGCCAGTCTGTTGTGCGGGGGGGCCCAGGTTTGATTTCCGGTAGCGGACCTTCACTTAGGGTCTTAAAATAATTGAGAAGAAGGTGCTGTCTTTACTTTAATAACATTGCATCTCAGACAAATATGTTAAACTGTAATCCCCAAGGTGGCAGACCTCAAAAAGGACCTTGTGTCCTCCTGTTCTTCTGTGACCAAAACATTCTACTAAAAGCTGTGTCTGCAGGTTGGCCGTTTTTTTTAAAATTAATGTTTAATAAATAGACAACTATATGAAATGGTTAGTTAAATCTGATGTCAAACCAGCATTTTGATGTTTTTTAAATTTGTTACTGTAAACAGATAAAAACTGTACATCTGACTATTAATTTGTTCTTATTTTTTCAAATTATTTTTATTAGCAGGGAAACCAACTAGTACAACATCACAAAAGCTACAATCTGATTGGCTAACCTACTCACTGTATATTATACACAAATAGCGAAACTGCCGGTGATTTAAACAAAAACAATGATGGTTCTACCTAGGAAACTGGTGTTTTAATGATTAAAAGTCTCTATCAAGCTTATTTTATTAAGTTCCAGATGAAAAATAGAACCCTTAAATAATAGTACTAGTTAATTTTCAAAAATAAAACCTTTTTTTGCTGCTCTTGTTACATTTTTTATACTTGAAGCATGACATAGCAGGAGGAATATGACGTAGCACAAGGCATGAAGCAAAGACAATCTTTTTTATCTCAAAAAATTCAATTCTGGTTACAATAGTCACACTGCTATAACTTTGATCAATGAATTGTTCCCTTGAAATTGTTTGAAATAAAAACTTTAAGACATTTTTTGACAGAAACAACATTTTTTAAGCAAAAACCAAATAACTCACTGTTGCTATGTCACAGGTTACCAGTCCCCAGTCCAATCTTTTTTTTATCAAAAAGCATACTTAGATGTGGAAATTTTCTTTGGTTACTCAAATTTTGAGTTCACATATGACAACAGTTATCTTAGCGTCTTTTGACTGCTGACTTGGAGAAAACTCCACCTCAAAGTCTAATTATTATAAAACTTCATTTTTTTTAAATGACAGTTTTATGAAGTTATTTTTCTCCTAGTCATTTTTACTGTTATTGCAATAGTCCTAGAGAACTTTTAAACCATAAAAAACACAATGATGATGAAGAAAGGCTCCAAGTTGCCTAAAGGCCATACTTTAAAAGAAAAAACTTACATACCTTGATGGATTCTCTTGTGATTAGAATAGGTTTCATCGGCTGACAAAAAAAATAAATTTTTTGTTTATTTAAGGGAATTTTCAACCTCAAACATTGTGTTTCTAGCATTCTGACTGGTTCACTCAATCTCAGTTATCATATAATAATTATAAACCTGGAAACTGACTTCGAAGTATTGCAAATCTGAAATATGGTTCTTAATAAACTTTAGCGACCATTTTCAGAAACTTAAGAAATTAATTCATAAATATTTTTCCATTTGCACTAGTTGGATATGAGATTATTTATAGCAAACTCTAGATCTGCGCTAATAAATGTGTCTCTATGGCTATATATATGTACCTTATCATATCCAACACATGCTCTCTTAAAACAATTGTTAATAAGACTGACCAATGAATCGAATCATAGTTCTGGTTTCCTAGCTTGATACCAAACACCCTGCTTGAAATAGCATCTTGGCTGCGCTGTCGCCAGACAAGATATGCAGTCAAACCTTTTCAATCAAAGAGTACATATTTTTTTGCCTGGGACTGCAGGCTTTTTAAGTGCCATGGTGTGACAGCATCGATGTACATCAAGTAAAGGACCAAGGGTTAAACAACTTTCTGTGAGTAAAATTCCTCAACAATAATAGGAGATAAATAATAAATATTTGAATTTTTAAAATCAGTTCACATTTATACCTTTCTTGGTGGTTGCTTTTCAGTGTCCTTTGCAGGAATATCATTTCTAATGCTGTTCATGTGCTCAAGTATTTGAATTTCATCTATAATTAAGAAAAGTTAAGAAATATTTAAGCATTTTTTGTACTTAAAGTGCATTGATGAGAGAAATTTCAGAGAACATTAACAAAAAAGAATTGATAAAACTTTTCAATGCTTTGGAACAGGCAAGCCATCCTCGATACTGGTTATTGCACAATCCAAAACCTTTGAAAAATACATTATCAAAACTGTCTATATATTGGGATGCAGATGTTGGCTTTTATTGGTTTCCTCATAGTTTTTGTAGCATGCATGGGACCCAATTGTACACATAGCAGGCATAATTATGTGCCATGGGACCTAGATGGAAAGATCGGAGAGCAACCCCTGCGGAGAATGGCTGTCATTGTTTCTGTAACTGGGTTAAATGAATTGATCTTCCAGCTTCACGCCAGTCCATAGCATAGTCTCCCTGTTCCACACCCTGAATGTGGAATTTACCCTTGGAGGCTAACTATTATATTCTATTTTAATTAGTAAGCTTGCCAAATATTATTTCATTAATTCTTACAGTCCAAGTTTTATAAGTAAGTTCTCACAACTAGAGGCCAAAATATTTTTTGGCTACTATTTTCTGGGAGAAATTTGCAGTGTTTGACAAACCCTCATTTTCTCAGCAGAGAAAGTTTTATTAAAATGTGCACTCTACCCACTCTATTAGTATATATCCCTATTCCTCAGTTGGTTGTGGGTTCGATTCCCAACAGTGGGTGGCAGGTTATGTTCTTGTCAGTTTTTCTAAGCACTGAATTTGTGGAACAATTTCTTCCAAATTTTAAAACCAAGTTGAAAACTTTTACATAGAAACCTTTGGTAACTGCCGTGCTTTGCCCATACCCCAATTAAATAATATTACATTCAATATCACTTTACACTAGTATCTTGAGATACATACCTTGTATACTTGAAAGTTGTTCAATGGCTTTGTTTGACCATGTCTTTAGAAGCAACAATGAATGCTGCCTCTGTTAACCATGAAAACAACAGAAAAAGATTAGAATTATTATCATAAGCTATTAATTAAAATTAAATGAAGCTAAAATTAATGTTATTTGTTATTGTTGTTATTGTTGTATTATTATATTTCTATATAAAGATACAAGGCCACCAACAGGGCTCAAAATAATTTATCTTTTTTTTTCAAGTAGCTGAGGCAAACATTTCTTAGCCTTAGCACAAGTTTTAGTAGCTAAATAAATTATTATTAAACAAAATTATGTGTAACCCAAACTACATTTGTTTACAGGTTTGTTTTGTAAAGAAAGCAATTAAGCCTCATTCACTGATTCATGACAATGTTTTTCATTTTGTTAGAAACAAAAGTTTCACACAATTTGGCAATAGCCAGCTGGCTACAAAATAATCTATTACTAAGCCAGTTTTCATTTTTCAGCAGCATTGGTTCAAGCCCTGCCACATTTATTTAGTACTTTTAATAATGTTCATTTTACACACAAAGGGAAACAAGACCACAGCACAGGTTCAAATAGTAGGGGAGGGGAGGGAGGGAAGATGTGGCACAGTTACAAAAAGATAAGAAATATTTGGGAGCTCAACCATACCCTTTCTCTGACTTATAAATACTCTGACTATTAATTTTTTTTTTTTGGGGGGGGCACAGCTTGGGCCCCTGCTACAGCCCTGGTAAACTTTATACTGTAACTGACAAGAGGCCAGTTGCTATAGGTTTTAACAGAAGGAACTGACCTGGATTTCTTCATCTGTTCTTGTGCAACTCAAGATGCCCTCAAGCTCCTGGAAAAATGTGTTTATTTGGAAGAAATCAAAATGAATTTTTGGTGCTGTGAGTGAGGCTTGCTTGAGAAGTCAGGAGAATAGGTCCTTGCATACTGCATAATTTCAAACCAACAAAAAATTTTCACCAGTCAGACCATACTATCAAAATCTTTCAGCTTGAAGATGGCTACCTTCCAATGAGGGCTATAACCACCTTTAAAAACATCCAGAAATGAAAGCCCTGTTTTTTTTGTTCACCAAAACATATTATTATTGAAGGGAACTTAACAGTCCGATTCATAGAAATTGTTACAATATCAACTGTAGAGTTCAATGACTATTGTAAAAACAAACATCATGACAACAATAGCACTATAAAAATATTTTGAAATATTATGAAATGAAACCAATATCAACAATCATTAACTTTTCTTTACTTGTCACAAGTTATCAATACTATAATAAATTATATCATCTAATTGATAGTAGTTTTAACGTTTGATGATCAATACCTTCAGTTTTCTTTCTTGTTCTTTCTGCTCTTTATATCTCCTGATCTTTTCCTGTCTTAGCTCAGCCATCTGCTCCAAGCTCTGGTTTCTCAAGGATCCTTCACTACTCTGGAGTCCCTAATAATCATACATAAATATGTAATTATTATTATTTTGAGAAAAAAAATCCACTCTATACAGCTCAACTCATTAATCATTAATTTTTGACATTTTCCACTCTTGTTGTGCCAGTCTTCAACTTTATTACCAACAACTTGTAGCAATTGAAACTTATTGAATTTATTTTTCAACTGTTTACAGTGTTTTATCAACATGGCTATGCCTGTCTCTTGCACAGTGCAAGAGACACCTTTTTTGAAATAGTAGCAGACAATTTTTCATTGGACTTTTTTTACAGTGATACCATAAATCTCATATATTTTTAATTAATTTGGAAGATTTTTCCACTCTGTCAACTCTGTACTTAAACTATCCAGAAATCCAGAGTAGAGAAATTCATCAGTAAACAAACAATTTAACTATGAGAAAAGGGTAAATTATAAGCTTCAACTACTACACCCATTAAAAAAAGCTATTTTATAAATAAACAATAACTACCATTAAGAATAATAAACAAAACAGTTTAAAATTAATACTGAATAACTGTTTTTCAATGACAGAAACTACAAAAATAATCATAACAAAATTAATCAGTACTCACAATGAACAAACTAAACATGCAAGAAAGTTCAAGAGGGTAAAAAATGAGTGAAGAAAAAATTATGAAAATTATTCTCTCCCCACAGCTATAGTAAACTAACTCTAAAGGTTGTCAAAGTAATATTGATTAACATTTATAAATTAGTGGATAGGAACTTATAATTACCTCTTTCTTTAAACCATAATTTTCCAGCCTCTTCAAGAAGTCTTTAAAGTAGATCTAAAAACAATGTAAGATAACTTAAGTCATCAGTTGAAACTATAGTGAGACAACAACATTCATGTTACTATCCCAGTAGTGAATACAAAAATAAGCATTATATTTTCCACAACTGATGCAAAAATACTTAAAACATAGAAGATTTAAATCATTGGTATGAGACATATTTTTTGGTTGTTCCTGTCTAATAGCATCCTTTTTTTCATTTTATAACTACATGCATTGGTAAACAGGTTTGCTTATAAAAAAAGTGAAAAATTTTTTTGAAATATTTTCTGAAATTCTGGTCTAACTTGTCAACAGACGTTTTGACTGAAGCCACCAGTCTTCCTCAGTGCAGTTTGTCATGTGACAGTTCACTATCACATGACAAATGTCGAAGAACGGAGAAAAGGGCCCGGTCCCATTCAAGGTTCCGTCCTCCCTCCTTTTCCAAATTAAATCGCTTCTTTATTCCCCTCCTTAGCCAATCTTGTTCATTGTCTAGGATCTTAACTCCCTTTGCATCCAACTTATGTCCTGTGTCCTTACGATAAAAGTAGACTGCTAAATTTTGGGCAGGATTGTCAACATTTGCCACATGATAATGAACTGTCATGTGACAAACCAAGACTGTTGGTTTCAGTTGAAATGTCTGTTGACAAGTTAGACAAGAATTCCAGGAAAAGGTTTCAAAAATATTTTTCACTTTTATCAATCTTGATAAATAACAACATTCTTTTTTATAAGATTTATTTGTGCTAATACTAACTTAACCCTTTCACTCCTAAGGGTGCCAAATGATGAGTTTTTAAATTCTCATAAAAAATGTCTATTATATTTCAGTAAATAGTTTGGGAGAATTTAGTGATTCATCTACCAGAGTTTTAGATGAATGATCAAATTTCAAATTCTCAGCACTAATCAACTTATTTTCTATTGTTAATGTAAGGAGAATTTAGATGTTGACAAATGCTGTAGGAGTGAAAGGGTTAAAGTGAGGAAGCAAATTTTTACCTGAGCATGGTTTACTAGAGAAAGTCGATCATCTGCCATTTTTCGCAGACAGAGATCTCCCAGGAGTGCAGGCAAAAGAAGATACCTGAAAAAGCATCATAAGTTTAATATAATATCTACAGCATCACTAAGTAAAATGTTTATGATACAAACAACTTTGTCGTAAGTTTCTCAAACTGTTATCATAACTTTTATATAAAGACCCCCATGGGGCTTATTGTGTGCAGGCACTTTAGATGGGGGGTATTTAAGAGAGGCTTATTTGAGAGAGGGGGCTTAATAGCTTCAACAGAAAACTATTGATGAGACTGTCAGAACCTTTCATTCATCCACCTTCCTTATGTACACGAGAAGAATTACAGCAACTTGCAATTTCTGAGATCCTAGGAGTAAATGTCTCACAACACTGAACAAACATGTGAGAAAACAACTAAACTATCTTACATTGGTTTATAAACAAATTTTCAAGTTTGGGGGCTTATTTATTTCTTGTTTGGGTAAAATAAGTTTCTTGCCTCAAAAAAAGGAGGGGGACTTAATAGAGAGAGAGAGGGGGAGAACTTAATAGAGAGAGGGGGGAGGCTTAATTAGGAATTACAGGGCCCAATGCTACTGTAAATGGGCCAAGTGAAAACTTAACTATGTCTATCTGTGATAAAAGTTTGATTTGAAAGACTTTTAGCAAAGTCAGCAGAACAATCATACATTGGCTGGCGTAACTCTTGTTTCAAAGAACACAAGCTACAGGGGGGTACAGAAGCACTTGTCAGAAAGTTCTATTTAAAGAACCTCTAAGAGGATAGAGTAACCTTTACCTGTGGCAGCCATTTTATTGTTTCTTGTCTTACTCCCCCTCCCCCTCCCAACAAACAAAAATTTAAACTAAATATCATGATCATGATCGTACTTCTTGTAAGTAATTCAGACTTTCAAATATTTTCAATTCCTGTGTATCAAGACCCTAATTATTTAAACTAATGGTTTAACGTTGCATTCAAAGCCAAAACTTTGCTTCAAACTCAGAAAATTCAAAAGGTTGACACAATTTTGTATCTGCTGTACACTATCAAAGTAAACAACACCAAAGCATGAAAACATTACTTGTGAACATTTTTCCTACCTAAGCTCACTAGTGGGTATTTCTTCAAGTTCCTCGTTTGTGCTAAATAATTCTAAGCTGTTCACCATTTCAGTAGCTTTCATAAATTCTTTAATTGCTGCTTGTATGCTTGCCTAAAATAAACAAACCAAAGCTTGATTAGTTTATTATAAACACACAGTACTTTACGAATAATGATAAAGTTGAATCCCTGTAACAAAATTTTTATAATTTAGTAAAAAGTTCTTAATCAGTAGAGAAAAGCTTACTTTAAAGTCCCTATCAAGCTTATTTTTGTAAGTTCCAGATGAAAAGTAGAGCCCTTTAAAAATAGTAATCTTTGAAAATAATACCTTTTCTCACCATTCCTGTTACATTTTTTAGACTTGAAGCATGCAATGAAGACAAAGCAGGCGGCATATGACATAGCACAATCTTTTTTATCTCAAAAAATTCAATTCTGGCTATAACAGTTACATTGTTATAACTTGAATCAATGAAAATTTTATGACATCTTTTAACAGAAATGAAATTTTTAAAACAAAAACCATGTAACTCACTGCTGCTACAACACAGGTTACCAGTTCCTGGCCTGCTTGGTCAAAATTTACATTCCAATCTTTTTTTGATTAAAAAGCATACTTGGACGTGGAAATTTTCTTTGGTTATTTGAATTTTGAGTTAACAGATGATAACAGTTTTAATCCAAAAAGTAAAAAAATAAGCTTGATAGGGACTTATATATTAAGTGGGTAATACTCTTTGTAACCCTAAAAGACATAGCATGGTAATGCAATTATTCACTTATGTTATTATTATTACTATTAATAAGTTGATATCACATTTTTTTGTAGCCTATTTGAACATAGTGGGGGGTCTTTTTTACTAGCATTTTTTTACTTGATGAAAAATAAGGTCATTTTCAAGACAAACATTTTGATTGCAATGATTAGGGGCACTGTAAAATCTATTTTTGACCGCTTTATGTGCATTGGACATTGAGGGGAGGGGTGGGGGGGGAGTGGGGGGCAGGGTTGGAGATTCAAGTAGATTATGTTAGAGAGAAAATGATAAAAAATACAGTGAACATGCTTAGCAAAACAACACCCTTTTTACAATGAATCACCATACAGATGAAAAGTAGATTTAAAGACAAGACATGTCACTGGTTGGCAAATTACTACTGCAGAGCTGTCAACCCCTGAAATTCCAAAACCTTGTGAAACATGAACACAAGGCATGTAGTTCTGGATTCCTTTCCAATGGTTTCCCAAGCGATTTAACAGCATGGAAATAATGTTAATATACACATGTGAGGTCTAGGATGCCAGATAATGACAGCAGACTGTAGTGATTGGCTTCTTTTGCTGTTCCAGTACTGACAGCTTCTTAGTATTGCATAGCAGGGCTGGTGGAACTTGTTTAATGTATGGTATGGAAGGTTTCAGCGAGCGCCAAAGGTGCAAGCCTCTAGGTGGGTCCGGGGGGCATGCTCCCCTGGGAAAATTTGGTAAACTACACTGGCTGAAATACCAATTCTGCATATTTTTAAGATGTTTTTAAAAGTATTTTATGGGTCAAGTTTTATAAAGTTTGACGACAATTGTCAGTTCTTTAATAAGCTTTAAACCTTGCTGAATATGAACTACAATGAACCAAGCTTAGAATGTAGCTCATTACCCCAGCTACTATGCGATAAAAACATGATATGATTAAATAAATGGAACCAGGGACTTGTGATAAAAGATGCTTTCATACAATCAAAAAAATACTATGTAATACATATATTTACATCCAAATATGTTTACTAAATACTTTTTTTGCAAGAAGAAGATAATAAAACCCGTGTTCATAAACTCAGCATTTCCAAAAACTTGTCTCCAGATCAGTAAATAGCAGAATATGAAAAGCATATTCTCTTTCTTACTGTTGTAGACAATGATCGAAAATTCAAGTGTCAAACGACCAAGGAAACCCTTTTAGAAAAGCACAGAAATCCACAAGTGAAGGCATCTTACTTGAAAAGACAGATAAATGGAAGCTTGGCATATAAACAATCACATGGCGTAAAGCCAAGCTTTCTCGCCACCACCTCACTGCTGCCTTTTAACTCTTTCCTTGTAGCCAATTTGAAAGTCTCATGGGTGACTCGCAATGAACAACATATCTTGAATTCACACCAAAACTTTTTGCAATTTTCTTACTATGCAAGGATTAATTCAGCAGTTCATGGGGGTTTTCACCATTGCGCATGCAGACACAGACATTTGAGTGAACAAATGAGCATAATATACCCAAGACTTGATTAATTTCTAGAATTATCAAACAGATTAAATCAGAAATCTTATATGTTAACTTTGAAACATTGGAAAACTGGGTGAGTTTGACTACCATGCGGGTGAGTTGACAGCTATGCTACTGTCAACATGCCTTGAACACCCCTACTGTATTATGGGTCTTATAAAACACAAGCAATAGTGGAGGTTAAGCCGAAGTTAACCGAAAACTGGTTTCCGTCAATTTCTGAAATATCCAGGCCTGTAAGGGAAGGGGGTAAGCCCTTGAAGTCCTACAAAGCAGTGGAAGATTGATTTTTCGATGCCCCCTTAAAACCCTGAAAATAAGGCCAGGAAACATTCTGTGAACAATAATGCAATATATTAGCGCTGAGTTTATTTTAGGAAGAGTTTTATAGCTTCAAGGGCATGCCACTCTATAGCAGAGCTGTAAACTCGTCTGCATTGAGCAGGTGTCACAAGATTTCAAACCTCGTCACCAACTCACCCACATAGTAGTCAAAACTCACCTGGTTTTTCAATGTTAAATCTGAATTACCCTATTTGATATCTTATTTTATATATTTGGTAATTATTAAAAGTGTTCCTGTATCAAGGTTCCATGTTCTTAAATATATTTAATTTGAATAAAACTATAAATGTATTGTTTCCCTGGAAAATTTTTTTTGTATTATAAATTTAAAAAACGATTGAACCCCATGGTAATTGTTCTAGAAATCAATACAAAACTTGACCTATAAAATACTTTTCAAAATATCCCAAAATACCAAGAATTAGCATTTCAGCCAGTGTAGTTTGCCAAATTTCCCCGGGGGAGCATCCCCTGACCCCCTGCCAGTCGGTACGCTGCAAGCTTCCGCCAGATACTACATTACACTCTGTTGCCACTTCCTGGCATTCTTGACCACATATGGTATGTTACAATATTATTTCCAGACTATTAATTCGCATCGTTAATAGGTCGGGCTACTATTGGAAAGGAACCCAGAACTACATATCTTGGGTTCATGTTTCACAAGATTTGGGAACTTCGGGGGTTGACAGCTCAGCTATACTAAGTCTTAGAGGGCACATATTGTACACAGTTTACAATATTTTTCTACAACACTTCACAAGCAAGTTAAGTTAACTGGACTATCGAAAAGCGCCAGAAGTACTCACAAATTTCATATATGGCTGTTAATATAAACGCTAGGTCTTGGGTCGGATTCCAGTTGCATTTTTAAACTAAATAAAATAATACCCATATCAAAATAAGAATTCAAAAGTATAAACTACCTGAATTTTTTCTGAAGTGCTGGGCTCATCTCCATATTCTATATTTCTGTGTAAAGCTAATCCTTTTTCAAATACATCTTTCAAACTTGAACTCCGATCCGCCATTTTGAATTTTGGTCAGCGGTATTTCAAAACCGAGTACCACTCTCTTTTGTCGAACTCGCGGCCAACAAGCTGCACGTGCATAATATATGGCTACTGCAAGCATAAAGTTGCAAGTTTTGAGAAACATCTTGAGAGAATTGCGGTATTTCTCAGCAGTTCAGGTCAGATAAGTTAAAATTACCAAACTTGATAATCGATAACAGCTTTCTGAATGCATGGAAATGTTTGATTATTAGAGAATAATTATAAATTTTGGGGAGATAAAATTAGTGCTTGTAGTCATAGACATAGTGCAATTTTGATATTGTCTCCATCACTTCCAGGGGGATAACTCGTATGGCTATCAACATCTTTTGAAGAAATATCGAATCAATCGAGAGGCAGGTGATAAACGTGCGAGAGAGTTGTCCTACAATGCTGAGAGTTATTTGTGCTTGCTAAAAAGCATTCGAGAGAAGCAAGTAAGTCATAAAACATAATATAAACTGACACTACAGACTACAGTCTAAGAAAAATAGTTTATTTAATAAGTTTGACACAAACTGAAATCCCTGGGAAATTCTGAGCCTCAGATGAGACTTAATTCTTTGACTCGATCTCGATCATTAATTGTACACTCAGTGCCAACTGAGCTGCATTCAAACTAATGTTTCAAAATCACCACCCTATCTCCCCTGGGACAAGGTGGGACATGGTAATCAGTTGCGCCCAATATGCTTAAAAGCCCTACCCCCAGGGGCTATATATTTTGTCCATAATGAGGCAAATGGCATCAAATCCCCCAGGGTGTAGCTAGGGGCATTCTTCTGTTTCTTAGACTGTGGGCTGATCAAGCCATTGACAAAGTCCCAACGTTTTCTCCCAGGGTACATAGGTAGGGCAACAATTATATTTGACCCCTTTGGGCTATCTTTTTGTTCAATACAGCTTCCATACCCCTACCTGGCCCCCAGTAAGGAGGGGGGGGGGGGGTAAGGGGGCATTAGGGTTGGGGTTTCATTTGACTAATACATAAAAACTCTTGTTTTCTGCAATAACAACAAAATTGTTCGATCATGTTTGTTTATATAATCTGATGAATTTATTTCTTAAATTGCAAAGTGAAACCATTTTCTTTAAGTTTAAGAACTTTCAAAAATTCTGGCATTATCATTATAAATGTCTACTGTTAACATACATAGTCTCCAATGTTTGTGGTTTTATCATTTATTCATTATTATTACTTTCAGAACTTTAAAGATTATAGTCCAATAACAAATTAGTTTGTATGGGATGGAAAAAATGATTTCTATAATTAGAAATTTTTTTACAAACATATACGCATGTTTTAGTTGCTATGGTAACTAATTCTGGAAAAGGGCTAATCATAGTTTGAGCAACAAAACACTAACATCCAGTGTTGTACAAGCTACCACTGACTTGCACAAGTAGTTCAATACTGCATTTCATGTCCATCAGAATGAAATGGATATTGGTTGGGCTGTGAGGGTAGCATAAAAGCACACACTGTCAGCATTAAATTTAACCCTTTCAGTCCCAGCCAGTTTATCAATGTCTAACTTCTCCTTACATAACTCATACAATATAAGGTATTTAGTAATGAGAAAATAGAAATTGATCGAGCATAGCAAACTACTGAGGATGAAAGTCAAAATTCTCCTAAACTGGTAACAGGAAAAGTATGGGTTCTAGTAGGGAAAATTTAGTAATACGTCATTTGACGTATTTGGGACTGAAAGGGTTAAAATTATTCTTACTTGGAAACTATGAATGACAAGAAATTGTTGGGGGGGGGGAGGCTGCAGCCCCTACTCCCCCTCCCTCTCCCCCCTCCCTTCTGACAGGTGTACAGTTAATAACAAGTAATATAAAACAATTATCCTCCAAAGTGGAGGTGAGTACTGGTAGGTGTTTTTCCGAACTGCAAAGCACAAATGCAAAGGCAAATGTCTATCACTAGGCACTGACCCTGGAGGGGGTAATTGTTTTAGTAAATATTGAATCAGCAGAATAAATTAAGATTAAGTTGTCGAATAGAAAGTTGAAAATTAAAATATTTGAAATTTTCACAGGCCTTACAGAACAAAGAATCAGAATCATTTACTATCGATTCTAGTTAAACTTCTGATGAATGAGACTCTAGAGAATGGACAAAAATAATATTCACACTGTTTTGCATAGCATTTTGTCAAAACTATTTGTATTTGTTTTCAGAAATAAAAAAACCTCAGCACAAAGTAATACACTTACCTGTACCTAGAGTTTTTTCAAACTCTAGTTCAGTTCATGATATGCATAATCTGCCCCCCTTTTTAGTTTCATTTGGAATCAGATCTGTTTGTGAACAAAATAAGAAAATGATAAGTCAAATACTCTGGAGTTCTGAATAATAGTGTAGAGAAGAACAATGGTTAGTTAGTAGCTAAATCCCAGGCTTTCTGAAGTGATCCTACTTTTCCTACTATTTCCTGCTTTTTTTACCCTTCTCCTACTATTCCTACTTTTATCTTAAAATTCCTACTATTTCCTACTTTTTATATGCCGCAATTTCAACGAATTGTGCAAGATTGTATCATGCAGGAATAGGGAGTAAGCCTTGCAGGTGTTCAGGGTTAAAGCCTGGACCACATGT
>JAOBAT010112912.1:0-14317 GCA_026413305.1 Hydrozoanthus tunicans
ATCCGAGAAGACGCGAAAGTCTAACCGTTTGCAGATGTTAGAGCAAAGGCAGCACCTTCTCCTCAGTTATTTTAAGATCCTGAGTGAAGGTCCGGCACCGGGAATCGAACCACGGCCTCCCGCCCGAAAGACTGGCACCTTACCAACTGGCTAACCAGGCGGCGGTAATTACCGTAGAAATCATCAAACTAAGTTGCTTTGCGTTAGATTTATGTAACAGATTACCAAACCTGAGGTGCTGATGTAGTTTTGACCTAGTGTTAACAAAAGTCTTTTTAGGGACCAATAATGTTATACAATAGAGGATTCCCTTAAAAATCCTATTTTTTGGAGACTGCAAAAAAGGTTATAAGGTTCAGGTGAAAAGTAGTTGCAAGCGGTTTAGTTTTTAGTGAAAAAGGTTCTTCGGTGTTGGTTGCGTAAAACCTTGATAATCTGATTGATTAATTTGATTTAGATATTCATTGGAAAGCAGTGGAAAACGTACAGGACTGGAGTATAAGACAGAACTGACACGAAGTGGAGATGAGGAAAACTATAAAAGAGGACAGAAGACTATATAAGGCAGTTACATACACAAAGAGCATGTATAAGAACCTGGGCAGTTTCACAGCCATAAACAAGTATGGCAAGCACCAAAAACTATTACTGACCCACCCACAAAATGGTTTGATTTACACTTTGATGTTTTCGCTGATAGTAACTGTTTGTGGTTATCGAAAGTCAAGTGTGCCATTACTTTTTCATTAACTGTAACTTGTTACATAGTAAACGTGATAAAGTAAAAGCTGTCTTGAAATGAAAAGGAGTGAGTGAGATTTGAACAAAATTTGAGTTGAGTAACTATTTTACAAAAAGTTAAAACATCCAAAATAACGCACCTTTAATAACTTCTTCAATTATTGGTCTTGCAACCAGCTGCAAGTTGTCAAAAGACTTCACAGGAAATATATCACCTGGTTTAGCCACCAATGACCTAAGCTTGCGAAAATTAATCTCACTTCCGATTGGCACAACATATATCTCAACCCCAGCTCTAAGTAGTTCCTCGATCGATCTTGAAAGATCTTCCGCATTTTCCGCCTGATCTCCCGTCATTAGTAGTATAGCTATCCGTGGAGCTGACATCCTTGCTTTTGAAAGAGTGAGTGCAGCTGAAGCAATTGCTCTATCGACTCTTCTGACACCTCCAAGCTTAGGAAGGTCTTCCAATGCCTGCTCAAAAGCATCAATTGAGCTCTGGGCGCCTAAGGGGATTTCTAAAGAAGGAGAAACGCTGTAGACGATAGTTGCCACACGTGTTTTAACGGGGGCGATGTTCAAATGCTTTGCCATTTCGCCCACAAAGTTTTTTTGTTTTCGGTAAGCAGTTTCGTTGATGTTTGATGATGAGTCTATCAGAAAGAGAACGTCCCCGTCGAAGTCTTCGGGTAGTTTCACTTCTGAAATGTAAACAGAGTGGTCAATAACAGTTTAGTAGTCTTTTCTACAAAGTGCACTTAGATTTTTGTCAACGGCTCTATACTACAAACTTGTTTTCTTGTTTTGTAATCCAAAAACATAACTTTACATGGCTCTATCCAGGTGACTGGGTTGAAAAGATATCACGTTTAGCTTGTTAACTTCAGTCCCATAAACCACTATATATCAACCACTAACTTCTCCTTACATAACGTATACAAAATAGGCCATTCTCTAACAAGTAAACAGAAAGTGATCAAACATCAAACTGTTAAGGATGAAAAACAAAATTCTCCTAAGCCAGTCAACAGGAAAAGTATGGGTTCTAGTCGGGAGAATTAGCAAAACGCCGTTAAGAGCTGAAAGGGTGGGGACTCATTTCTGGAAACATCGGAGCTTTCCAAAGTTTTTCGGTTTCCGAGACAAAATAGTCCAGAAATGGCTTTTATTGTAACAATAAATATAGTAAAAGAATAATAACGTGATATCAAAGACAAGGAGAAACTCGGAAAACAATTCCGAGCCCCAGATGCGATTTGAACCCACGACCCTTCGTACTCTTGTCGGATGCTCTAACCACTGAGCTACTGGAGACTATGGTAAGCAAAGATCGATTTTTTGGTTCAGACTGAAACCGCATCACACGGTTACAAAAGAATAATAAATTAAATTAATAACAAACTTTGCTGTAGTAACAATAACTTAAAGTGCTACTAAAAACAGTCGCGTTAAACTTCATTACAAAGAGTTACTATGAAGGAAATGATATCTTTTGAAAGTAACCTCGCATAAAGAAACTGAGTATAAATCTTAAAAAGCAGGTATAAAACACTTCAAGATCAATTATTTAAAGGTGAACACGGTAGTCAAAATACCTCTATCACTGCGGATCGCATTTGCAATCTCTTGAACCCGAGCTGGAAGTTGGTTGAAGCCGGGCGCTGAGATGATATTACGCCGCCGTGACGTAACTAACGTCAGCTCACGTGTGTCTGCCTGCGTTCCGATGGCAACCACATAGACCTTAGCACCCAGTTCACGCAGCGTCTGAGACGATATATCCAATCCTTTAGAGCCCGCGGCAGAAAAATGTCTGCCAGCTGTCATCAAAATGACAACTTTGGGGATAAGTGGTCTTGAGTCTGTTAAAAGCAAGGTGGCTTCTTCCAGAGCTCTGTCAATGCGGCGCCTTCCTCCTAAAAATGGCATGTTGGAAACTTCTCGATCGAAATTTTCAGGCGATTGTCTATCGGTTAAGGAGATCACACGCCTTGCATTATCACTATATGTCACAAGTGCCGCTCGTGCGTCCCCTTGCCAGAAGTTAAGAGATTGTGCCAAGGACTTGACGAAATCTTTCTCAATATCGTAATTATGGACGCCTACAGCACTTGATGAGTCTACTAGGAACACGACATCCGCTGTATATCCCCTTGAGCCTGAAATTCCCGGTCTACCTTGTAATGCACCTCGTGCTCCCTGTGCTTGAGTATCTGGAATACAAGTTTTAACTTTTATTAGAACTCTGTCTTTTAATGATTTTTATAAAGGTTTACATTCCGCATTAACAGGTTTAGCCAAGCAGACCTTCAAGTTTTGAATATGCTCTCTCCATGCTACTCTTAAAAATTAATACGCTCGCAACAATCTTTTCTTGGCTTATATGATGTTTAGGAAAACTATTTAAAACAAATATTTTCAAATTATTTCGAAAGTATTAACAGAGATCTGTAACAGGGTACATGGAACAAAATCCTCTTCTACATATTGATTCTATTTTTAAGCGCTTTCTCACCCGAAGAAGTGCTTATATGCCTGGCAATTTTCAGCACTTTTGACTGTAGCTCAGGGAATGAACCAATCGTAAATACGTCATCTTGGGAAACCATCACTTTTCTTAGCTCTCTTGAAGCTTCATACGCACCCACGTCAACAATATACAACCTTACACCCTGAGAATCAAGCTCTTGCACAACATTGGAGTAAGATTCGGTACCAATCTCTGTAAAGCGCTGCCCGGTTGCAAGGAGGATGATAAGTTTTGGGCCATGCTCTGAAGAAAGTGCCAAATCCGACCCAGCTTTTGCGAGTACTCTGCCTATTCGTCTTTTTCCACCTACAACAATTTGACAACACTATTACCAAGTGACCTACAACAATTTGAAATCACTATTACTAAGTGGCCTACAACAATTTGAAATCACTATTACCAATTGGCCTACAACAATTTGAAATCACTATTACCAAGTGGCCTACAACAGTTTGAAATCACTATTACCAAGTGGCCTACAACAGTTTGAAATCACTATTACCAAGCGAACAAGTACGAAATAGGCACTGAAGCATCAACATATAAATCCTTAAGAACTACAGTGTAACGGCGGACTTCTTTAGTTACATACATACATACAACCTTTATTTCCACATCCCATGGGGGTTTTTCAGTGTAAATGTTACAAGAACAAATACGACCACAGTTAAGAATCCCAACTGATTGGAGGCAAACCAGTTAGCTATTTACAAGTGTGGTGGATTTGACTCTGGGATCACCGAAGCCAAATCCTGTCAGTGGTCAGAGTGGGGTTTGAACCCGGGACAACCGCATGCAAATCCGGCACCCTAACCACTGAGCCACGCTGCCTCCTAGTTCTCTCAACTATTTTGTGTCTTTTGTATCTCCTCGCTGGGGCCACAAATCCTGGTGGCTATGTTCCCGTCTATTGGAAACTTGTTTCGCACATCAAATAAAATAGATACTATGAACAGAGACTTCGATTTACCTGTATTAACCTCTTTGCACGCAGCAGTTTGTTACAATTCTCAAACAAACTGCTTATGCTAATACGTACTTGAACAAGATAGAAATCCATTCCTTACAGTGGAAACCAAACGCGAAGATGTACTTTAAGAACAGAAAAAAGGTGTTTACCTCTGTAAACTACGGTATTAAGCTGCCTGTTAAAGTCATCAAGGCCGCGATAAGATTTGCGATTTATGATAGGATTTATGTCCTCGTTATAGCTTGCCACCCTGGCATGCGGGCCAGTAGGACTAATGACGAAGGTTTTTGCAAGAGCTCGTACAAACTCTGCTTGTTTCTCGTACTCGTAGGGGCGTACGTTCTCAGATGCGTCCACAAGGAACATGATCTCCGCTTCTCCACTTAAAGGTGCAGAGATTTCTGTAGCATAAAGCAAATACTCCATCGGTTAAACTCAAGTTTTTCCAAGTTAAACCTTTACAACAAAAAATATAAACAATTTCCAAATATCTCAAAATCAACCGTTTCTTCAAATCAGAAATTTCTAAATGAAATGAAGAGGTGACATGAAGAAACATGAGAAAATTTTTTTTTGAAAAAGTTTTTAGTAAAAGTGAAAGTACAAGTTATGGACAAAGCGTTTTGAATATGTGGTCATAGCGAAAACTATTTCAAAACTTTTTAACTATAAGTACAACTGTGTTCCAATACCTACCAGTTTGCACCCTAATATACTGGGCAATTCTCGCAGTGGCTCGAAGTGGTCCATCAAACGAAGCATCAGTTATGACGTCATTATCCCTGGTGACCAATGGCAGATATTGTTTTGAGTCGATGTCTCTGCCGACACCAATGATATACACAGAAATCCGGTGGTTGCGAAGTTGCTTTGCAACAGTATTTACAGATTGAATGGCAGTGGAGCTCAGTTTCCCTTTCAAAAGTAGCACAAGAACTTTTGGAACGCCATGTGGGGAGCTTGTTTCAAAAGTGCTCTTTGCAAGTTCTAAGGCTTTTGACAGGTTCTTACTACCTCCTAAGTAAGGAACGTTGTTGTCAACAGCTCTGGCAAATCCCCCCTTGTCCGTGTAACTGTCGAAGGAAATCCTTAGAAAAGGATTGCTGCTGAACGATATGACAGCTGGACGAGCAGAACGTTGAGAAATTTTGAAGTGACCAGCAAGCTGTTTAACCAATTCCTTTTGTGTCTCAAACTCCTCTCGGTTCACACTCGATGAGGAATCCAACATAAACACTAGGTCCAGCTTAAGCTTAACCTTCTCGGTCAAAACTGTCGAAAAATAAAACCAATTCAACAAAAGTGTTACCTGTTGTTAGTAACAAAGAACTGCATATAATTCCTATCGCTCAAAAGACGGCGACTTGTACATTTACACTTAGTTCCTAGTGCATAAACGTTTAAAATTGTCAATAAAAACGCATAGTGGGAATCTGTAAACCTCAGATTTTACACACACAGTGTTGTTAGTACAAGGAAGACTTTCAGTAACTGTTACCTTTCCTGGGTTTCTTTTAGCGGTGTAAGGATCACAATGAACTGTAACTTAAATTGGTAAAAATCAAACTGAAACTGTATCTCTCTGTCCTAGAATGCGAAAAGCTAGAAGGCGATAGAAGGGGAAGTGCCAGAACGTAAACCAACGTACTACCTGATTCGGAATCGGAATGCTTGATAATTTTTGGTATCAAAGGTACAAAATCTCGGAACGAGTTGACGCTCAGGACGTCGTCGGGTTTCTCGGCGAGTGAGTACAGTTGTTTTGTCTCGATACTGCTTCCCGCATTTAAGACGTACAATTTAACACCCAGATTACGCAAGGACATAGCAGCTTCGTCTAGGGGCCTGGTGTCATGCCCCTTAGTCTGCTCACTGCTTGTGAGGAGAAACGCCACCTTCGAAACAGCTGGTCGGGCCTCTGTAAACATATCGGCTGCAAGAGCAAGTGCTTTGTCAATGCGGGATCTACCCCCTAACAGAGGTAGCCCCTCGACGGCTCGTCTCAGGTTTTCCTTTTTTCCGTGCTTCTCGAAGCCAAAGATCTTGCGTGCCTTGTGATCGTACAGTATCAATCCAACGCGAACACCATTAGTGGAAACATTAAAAGAGTTTAGTAATGCTTTAACAAACTCTTTTTGTTTGTTGTATTCGCTTATGCTCAAACTTCCTGAGGAATCCATAATGAAAGCGACATCCGCCACTCTGGTCACGGAGAGTTTGCTAGGATCTGGAGGACGTATGAAATGCTTCCGTCAAAATAAACAACAACAAAAACCAAATTATTTCGTAAAGACAACTAAAAAATACAAGTAGAAAGTTATCATCGTCGTGCGAAGTTTTTATGTGCTGATGTTTCAAGCGTTAGCCCGTCCATTTGCTCAAACGAAACTTCAAAGATTCAACCTATATTATTTCCCCTTTCATAACTCATACAATATAATACCCATTGGAAGTGAACAATCATAGCAAACTGTTGAAGATGAAAAGCAAGGTTACTTGGTACAATGTAACCATGGATTAAAGTTGGAAAAATTTAGCTATACGCCATTTGGCGTGTTCGGAACTGAAAGGGGTTACCTCAACTTTCAGCTTAGTTTACCAAACCACTCTTCTTATTAGCTAGCACACAATGTTTTCGAAAATCTAAACACTAAATGTGCAAAAAATCCCAAATCATTTACCTTAACTGACCTTAACCCTTTCAGTCCCAGATGTATATGTGAATTCTTCCAACTAGATGCAATACTTTTCATTGGAAAAGTTTGGGAGAATTTCACTTTTCATCTCCAGTAGTTTTGTTTTGTTCGATCAATGCTCATATTATCAGTATTAAACGCCTAACTTTGTTTGTTATATTCAGTAATAAAAATAATAATGATAATAATATTATTAATAATAACAATAACAATAATAAGGGTTTGATATTTTACTATTTATGTTACGCACTTTCCATAGGAGACGCTAAAACACGCATTACAAATAAATTTAAATAAAGAACAAAATAAGTACAAGGATATGTAAAATCAAAAAAATCTAGATGACCGGGTGAAAAGCATAAACTTATGAAAATTATCTTAAGAAGGCTTCCTTAAGAAAGTGTTTTAAATAATGACTTAAGTGAGGGTGTTATGAGAAGTTTGGTGTTGATAACTGACGTGGACTCAAATATGCGAACTATCTAAGTTGTGACGTAACAGAGGCAACTCACAAATGGAAAGATAAAAAACAACAGATATGTCTTGAACAAGATCATTGATACTAAAACTTTGCACAACTGTTTAACTATAACACAAACACATGTTATAGAAATAACTGTTGTTTTGTAATTTATTCCATTGCAATTGGATTCTTCCTATTACGCCAGCTTTATTCTTTTTCAAAAAAACCTTTATTACAAACCAAGTTCCATGATTGTGATATTACACTTTAAATTGAAAACAAGTGAAAGGCCATGAATGTAAAAATGAAAGCAACAAAAATAAAATCTTATTCCAATTATTTTCTAACAAACATTGCTCACCAAAATATAAATGGATGAAAAAGGAAAACGAGAAAATATACTAAAAGAGTGGGAGAGGTCGTTATTTATGTCAGCACATGCATTTGGCCGTGTTTTAGAATGTAATATGATGTCAACATTTTCCGTTGGTTTTCATTAACAATCCTTACTGAAATAAGGTCAAATTGTTATTTCTTACTTATCACAATCAACAGAGCCTCAAGAAAACCGGGCTCGAAATTAATTTCTTTTAAGTAGCCAGTGACCATGCCAGAGGCAAAAACTTGGTAGCCAGAGCGGAAGATTCAAAGTTTCAGTAGCAACACAACATTTCCAACCTTTAAATACGTTCTACGTCTGCATATGTAGCTATATGTACGGAAGAATTATTGCGTTTCCAGAGTTACTGCTCAAGAAAGCAGATAAACTTCGTTCGTTTATCACTTTGTTTTTAGCAAAAAAGCTTTTTTCTTATCAGAAACAATAATTCTTTGTTAATCAGTCACCAAAGTTCCACCCTACCATGTAGTAGCCAGCGGGCTAGAGGTTCTAAAAATCTAATACTAGAAGCCAGCATTCATTTTCTGGTAGCATTGGCAACCTATAGGGGGTGCAAATTCGATCGAGCCCTGGAAAAGTCTTTCTAGTCTGGTTTAGAACAACAACACTTAACCCACTTGCGACCCCAACTCAACTCCAAAACATCAAAGCTAAGGTAATCCCGGCTTACTGTACGAGGTCAAGGTTTTGAGAAAATTAGCTTAAACACAGTATTGTTAATTGTCCACCAGTATGACCAACTGTCAAATATTCAATATCAGCTAAATAGCATTCCGAAAGGCCAAGCTACGCATCTCGAAAATACCATCAATGCTGCGTAATCATCTTGTCATCAAAATGATACAATGTCCCCACGAAATTTAGGTTACGATAGTTTTAAGGCGCACCAGGCGGACGACCTTCCCTCGAAATCCTTACTATGAAAGTATATAAGGAAGAAGAATCATATCGCTCTTTGTTTATTGCGCGTTTATAATTTGGCAGTTTACAATTAGTTATAACTGGTGATTTTTCTCTTGGCCTGCAAAATGTGTTAGTATTGGTTTCTGATCTGACCGCAGGACCTCATTGGAGAGTTGCCATGCATTTATGTCCTAATACAAATGAGTAAATTGAAATATTCTTTGTTCCACCAGCCAGAATCAGACAAAGATTTTTTCAATTTATTATGTGCAAGCCAAATATTTTACAAATACTAATTATAAACGAGAAATTTGTCGAGTACGCACGACTGACGAATTAGACCAAATATGCAAGGAACAATCTGGTCATATCATCTTGTCACGTTACTTGTAACCCAAAAGGTCAATGTCTGTTTGTTAATCTTGTCTCAAAGATATTGTCCTGGTCTCCCTTTGATCAAAATAACATGCCTATGTGTAAAAGAATCTGCATCGTTAAATCAACTTCAGAGGATAGGCTTCAAATCCATTAAAAATGGCAACTCGTCTTACACTCATTTTAGGGGAAAGGTATTTTAGTGGTTACCGACTCCTGTTGATCTACTATCTTGCTTTAACCAATATTCTATGTATTTTTTCACCTCTTGGCAATTGTTACAAGTGCAACTTAGCAAACTTCACTTGGCCTGTTGATGGATAACTTAAAGAACACTTATGACTAGTTGATGTGATACTCAACTTGAACTATAAGCAGAAATTTATGTGAAGTCTAAAAAGAGGCCCAACAAATGGGATAAAAACATAAAAATTAAAAGTTTTAGCCACAAGAAGTTAAGAACAAAATCTTCTTCGATTCTCCACTGAACTATTAACCCCTGTTTTAACCCCAGTTTAACATAAACTAAAATGTTCTAACTTTAAAACTACCTGTTTGAAAACCCACAAAGTGACCATTCATTTTCATTGTCATCACAAATAGATTATGAAAATGGCCATTACTTCAACAAATCCAGAGGTTTGTAATTTTATTGAGATTCCATGTCTTCGATTTTCAAAAATTAGCTGTATAACCGCTGCACAGCCAAGTATTATTTTACTTAATCAATGTTTTGCGTCCTCACTAACACGTCTGCCCTTTTCTTTTTTTCTTAAACAAAAGCTGAACCAAAGAGAACAACAAAGTTTTCAGTCTAAACCTTTACCTGTAGAAGATTTCTTTAAATTAAGTACTTGGTAAATCTTATCATGGAAAAGAAGCAGAGGTTAATTTAGAACAAATAAGCTCCGTTCTCCGGCTCTAGAGTGTAAAACCTATAAGATTTTATCTTTCTAGACCTAAAGATAGTAAATCCAATTCAAATTCATAAAGTCATCTTTCTTGTCTCGGGTGGTAAAGTAACATGGTTAAGGGTTAGCTTTTTACTTCTTGAGGATGTTGTTAGCATGCAAGCATGTATAACCAAAAACACACTTTTGTTATATTGCACGAAAAATGTTTTCTTGGCCAGTCTATATAGTTAGTTAGCTAGTTTAGCATACTTCATGTATACAATTGGGATTCTCACGTTTGTCTGTAGCTCGTATGCAGCGTTTTTTATGAGTCTTGATTGGGTTTCAAGAGGTACTAGAATGTTTCTAGAAAGCAGGTGTTCTTGCTTTTGCATATCAACACCTTTAAAGGCACTAATGAGCCGTTTACGCCAAAAAAATTGGCACCGTCAGTTCCCTCAAAATTCTGTCTAAGGCGAGTTAGGGCAAGTCTCTATTTCTAGGGATTCATTGTTTACTGCCCAGGTCATTTAACAATGTAGCAAAATATATTTTTGTGTTTAACACGTCAAAAGCATTATATAAGAAAAGCAATATATATTGCGTTTTCTGATGCTCTGTTAGAATGTTTCGTACGCCTGGTGTAAATCGGATACAGCTGTGAAGCGCATGATCTCTCTCGTTCCACACGCAAACCGAGCAATTGCGAAACCGAAGTTAAAAAACCATTTTTTAAACTGCTTATAATGTAGCTAGGTAATAGTAAACAGTGCAACCGTGCACATTATCAACTTTTCTTTCACAATTGTCAGAACTTGGTCTACCTAAGATGAAATTATTCTGGAACTTCTCCCACATTTGGTCGCTAACTGACCAAAACATTTCATGAAGCCTAAGCAACATTTAGTCAACTATGGTTACAATTGAAGGTGAATGAACATCTATGAACTATTCGTTCTGGAACGAAAGGGAAAAAATTTTGAGTTTGCAAGAAACGGTTGTGCCATTGTACGTCAACCTATATTTGTTCACCCCTCTTTATTCGCACTCTCTCAAAAGATGTTACCTTGCGACGAAGCGTTGCCCAAGACTTGGACGGATTTAGACGCAAACAAAAGCAGCAGGAACTGCAGTAAGGCCATTACTGCAAAGTAGGTCCAAGCACCACTATCTTCCTGATGTATCTTTTCTCAATTGCGTTTATCTGGATCGGCCCTTTTTTCACCGCGAACCCATTTTCATAATCTAGAAGAAAGAGCAAGTAGGAAAACGATAACCCCCTTCTTCTATGACCGTCGAGAAATAGAATCAAATTTCCTTTCTTATCTTAGGTTTGAAACTCGCACACCGTTATAATCTGTGCAGATCGCTGGAAAAATAAAAACTAATTGGACCAACTATGAGGATTGTACGCGCTTCTTTTTGTCTGAACCCCAGCTGGACCAGCTGTTAAAGGAAGTGCGTTCCGCGCATACGCGTAAAGTCGGAAATAAAAATAGCACATTCAAGATCACGGCATAAATTTCTGCCTCAAGCTACCAATACTTGCGAGATTAACGATCATACTACTAAAATCTTAGTAAAAAATCTTGACAAAAAAAAACAAAATTCAGAATTTGTTGAAGCAATGAACATTTTCTGAATCTTCTTGTAAAGACAAAGAAAAAGTAAGGTTCCTATGTAGATTTTCAAGCATTGGTTTTAAAATTAGAAGATTTTTAGTTTATGTGTAACCGGTTTTAGCAGCATGAGGGTTAATAAGGTAATCGGATCTTTTTATAACGTCTTTTCTCAAGTTTGTTTAAACACTCCTTCAAAAAAACTAACAATTTTCATTATTTTGCATTATGTTTGTAAGTTTTTTTATATACTTTCTTTCTTAGCGTCTTTAAGATAAAGGAAACTTGTTGGAACACCAAGGGGGCAAACTGCGTGATTTTCTGAACTTGCAAGAATTCTGGTTTTCAGGTGGCGAATGAGCTAGACTTAAACCATTAGCATTTGTCTGGAAAGCTCGACATTCTCCTCCAAATTGTCACGACATACTTAAGGAAAACTGTAAATACTGCGCTTCAGCTCTTAAGCTTGACCTAGAAGTTGCTTTCATTCTAATTTATAAAGGTATGTTTCTTAAAGCTCAGAATGTGATATGCTAACTCGAATCTGCTTTCTTCTGAAATTCTTTAAACTGCGTTTTCTGGAGGAGTACGTGCGAAGAAAGCATTAGGGTTTATTGTCTTTCAAAGGCTCATTAACAGCGGAAAAGCTCTAATAACGAGCCAGTACGCTCTTGAGTGTTTGCCCTGATGAAATGAAACTAACCAGAAGTAATGTCTCTCAGTTTTTTTTTCGCTCGGCGTGTGCTTTCAAGGTTTTAGGGCCAAAGAAGGCATATCAAAGTTATGCCGCCTTGTGACCTGGCCAGCTTCTGGAACTTTTTCAACAAACTTAACTTTGCTTGGGTGGCCAAAAAAATATCCTTAATCAGGTATAATGCAACGAAATGTAATATACCATACTATTACAAAAACAAACAAACAAACGGAAAACACCCCAGGCCTTGAAAAGTATGTATTTACATAAATCTTCTTAGTCAAAAAACACACTCCTACATGCATGCAAGTTTTCGTGTCATTAGAATGAAATATACAACTCGTCAATGTATTATTTGTTCAAAGTTTATAAACCAAGTGTTAAATGTATTTACTGATCCAACACCTAGCCTTAATTGCCCGAGTTTCATTGTCACGAAAACCTAGTGACTCGATTCGCGCAGAACAAAAGACTAAAACTAATTCTTAAACCTCTTATAAGATCGATGAACGCTTTTTGTTTACTAAAATACTAAAATCGTATTCAATCTTATCGTCTTTCAACCGATGGTTGGTTCTTACCATGGTTTGTATTCAGTTTAACCCAAAACCTTTTTGTTACTTTCATATGCTCTGGTCTAAGGGTTAATTCTCGAAATGTCAGCTTTCTGAAATTCCCACGGCAAAATTTAACCTTTCGACTGTTAGTTCAAAGATTTATATGTATAACTTACAGTTTCTTTAAAAACTATCAACCGCAAATTTTTTCCATAAATATATTGTTCAATTCTGTTGAAACTGCACATTTCTGAGAAAAATATGGAAAGATTAGGTCTTAAAATTTCTTCTATTCATTGAAAATGTTTATGCACTTGGTGAACAATGATGGTAAACAATATTTTTTCAATTAAAACATTTCTGTGTGAAAACATGGCAATCAAATTAAAATATTAACGAATTACGGATGTTGTACAATTTTGTTGAAGGCAATAGCCCTTTCACGAAGTCTCCATAGACGATTAAGGTATCACTAACTTCCGAAAGAGGCGCCAATGGAAAATCTGAGTTACGCATAAAAACGAACACTAACTCACTGTTTGTAGCTTTCAACCTTGAGATCCTGAACTCACAACGCCGATAGTCCTGAAAATTAATTTATAAACTAAAACTTTTTTTTCAAATTTCCAATGTTTAAAAACCATAAGTATGAGCTAGGAATTCATTAAGCGGATTTTGGATATATAAATATATGATTAAGTGATTTATAGTACAAACGAGTTTGTGTATGTAAAATAATACACACCTTTATTGAGCTTTAAGAAAATTTTGTCCGTTCAGCAATATTTTATAACAAACAACGGAAGAAGCAAATTTCAGGCGGCTACAACCTCAACCATTCCATTTATGTCCCCTAAAAAGGTGTTTATATGAAACTGTTGTCAAAGGATAACTGTTAATGTTATTGTAAACATTTTAACTCTGCTAATTAGAACGTCGATTAAATCAACGTTGAAAACATGAAATGACGACTGATATTGTTCTCGAAACGTTATTTTTATGAAAACTAAATGAGATTTAAAAAAAAGCAACATTTCATTGCCATCTCGGCAATGTAAAACAACAAAATAAAATGATAATATTAATAATAATAATAACAACAATAATATTAATGAACAAATAAGAAAAAAACATAATCGCAACAATAACAATAGATGGCAGCAATGTTGATAATAATAATACTAGTAATAGAGTTAATGATATTAAAACTGTTCTTAGGACGCATTTCGAAGCTGGCCTCAAAACATTAGCTTTATGAAAACTAAATGAGATTTTAAAAAGGCGACATTTCATTACCTTCAGCAATGTAAAACAATAAAATAAAATAATAACATTAATAATATTAACAATTTTTAAAACAATAATAACCTTATTGACATTATAATAAAATCTAAGTATAAAAAGTGCATTCAAGCTTAAAAGAAGGGATTACAAGAACATAAAAACTATCTAAAAAGTCTAAGTTTACTACATCGT
>JAOBAT010112923.1:0-14316 GCA_026413305.1 Hydrozoanthus tunicans
TTATTCTCCTAATCCAGGAGAACTCTTTAAGTTATCTTCCTTATTTCCCTTACGCTCCTCAATGTTATCTTGGTTGGTCACATAAGAAATTTTTGGTTTTAACTTTAAGCTTACAACAACAGAAAAATAGCCCTGGAGGGGTTAGTTGTATCAATCATATCGCAAAAGTTAACCCGGGCACACCCCTTTTTAAATCCATTTTTGCAGTTTGCATATAACGATTGACAAATGAGGAAAGTTTGACAAAAATCTAGGTGCAGGTTCTATTTCAATGGAATGACCTTAAAGGTAAAGGTACCGTTATTTAACGTCGATAGTTCCTTCAGCTCTCCGAGAGTGTTGTTATCAATGGAAGCCGACGGTGCGCCCTTTACCCCCTCCCTCCGTCAGTGCTCCGTTTTTTTTTTTCACCGGGGATCGAACTGGGGACCTCTAGCTACAAAGACCGCACACTAGCCAACTGAGTTATATGCATGTTCCTGTCCATTTAAAGATAAAACACCTTTATTCGGCAGAACAAACTTTAAGTATATAGCTCTTTATTTCAAATCGTGGTGTATAAAGACGTTGTGAGAACAAATAAGCTAAACAAGCCATTGTTTTGTTTTTCATAATAAAATAAACATCTTAAATAGTATCAATAATATATTTCTTCTTATTGCTATATTTTGTTTTGTCTTTTTTGCGATATCCTGCATATTCACACTAGCAACAAGTAACGCCTTTGTATGTTATCTTGTGATGTAAACCTTTAGGGGAAAGGGTCGCTGTTGGGCTAAAAACCATAGTAACAACTTCAATGGGGATGAGGAAATACAGAGAAGTCAAACAGCACTGAAATAAATTTTTGTTTATGCATTTTTTGCTTGCTGGATGCCTGCAGCAAAATCTAGTGTAAGTTGACGTGCCTTCTTGGATTGAAGCTGCTTCGATTTATTTGCTGTTCACTTCCATTTCTGTGAACTTTTTAATCTATGATGTGTTTAACAGACAGTTTAAAAGTGCTTTCGAGAATTTATTTAAGTGTCGAAGACAAGGTTAAACTGATACAGAAAATAATCAAACAGGATCTCAGAACCAGCGTCAGATCTAAATCAGCGTCTCTAAGTTGTCTCGTATTCCGACGGACCTGTTTTCGAGAACTTGCTTTAGTTTTGACTTAAAGTATATTCAGTGATCTTAAGGAAAAAAGAACACCGACAATTACGTCAATGAACAATTAGGAGGAAAAAAAGAGCCGCACAAAACAGAAAACAGGAAAGTGTACTTTCTAAGCCGTCATTCCCGATGTTTGCTAAGGTCTCTATACTATTAGAATTATTTACTTAAACTGAAATAAAATCAATCGTCTTCCTTGCCGATCAAACGAGAAGATGCAAAAAAGGTATCTACTCGTTCTGAACTTAATAGGAAACATTAATTATACAAAATGCAAGTTTCTTTTAACAAAAGTCACTAGAATACGAATTTTGACGATCTAGCCCGGAGATAGCATCTAGAGGCGTTTATTTTTATAGTTTTTCTTTAAATTTTTTAGTCCTTTTTGTTAGAAAATCATTTTCACTTTAAGTGCCGTAGCTTACTACGATATTGTTGTTATATCTCTCACGTATCAGGATTGAAATGTAAGTATCACTGCCAATATTGCAACGAGTGAGCGAGCGCGAAGACGTGAGCTCACCAAGCAGATGATCACAGAGCGGTACGAACGAGGTTTTAGCCAGAAAAAATCTCAGTCAAAGCGTAGCCGTAACAACAGAATATGCAACAATGCAATGACGTAATGTGTTGAGTAAGCCTGTGTACTGGCAACAGGATTTGTCCTAATTTTTCTAACTCCTCTTCTACGATTTTAACTTCGAAACCTATATCTTATATCTATCGTTGGCACTTAGCGGGAGCTACCACTAGTATAGTATACAGTTTTGTGGTTAAACACGAGCACGCCTTTCAGTGCTATTTATTGAATAGTAAAATGGAAATATAAAGTAAAACACGAATGTTCAATTACGTGTCCAATTATCGTCACCTCAACTCCAAGATTGACACCGCGTAGCTATATAATGCATTTGCGCAGATACAAATATTCCATTATATATACTAATATTCTATCGTATATTTATTGTTTTAGATTTAGTCATATTACAATCAATCTAAAAGTACGCACGGGTTTCAGCTAAAAGTTTCAACGTTCAACAGGCGCATAAAATGACCTATATCTTGGTATTTAGAACTTAGTTGTAAGTACGATAAGCTCCCGACTTTCGTCGCCGACAGTTTGTCTTAAAATAAAAACTGCCACACACGTACCGATTTTTTGTCGTGGCTGGCACGGCAGCGGAGCATAGTTTCGCGACTTTACTGTCTCTCTGCCTGTGAACTTGTAAAGATGGAACTAGTGATTCGTAACTTCAGCCCATGCCTTTGCTTTCTTGTTTCTATTGCTATAGCCGTTTGAGATAATATTGTAGACATGTCCTCACTTGTCACGCCGTGGTCGCTATCTTAAATTTTCCCACGTCATGTGTTCAGTTCCGTTGGTCGGATCAAGCTTTGTTCCCGACCATATAATTCTGAATGGGCTACACGCGTACCGATTCTTTATATCGGCCGACAGTTTTAGATCAAACATGCATAAATCTATTCCCGACAAAAAAGATATTGTCTGAAACTTGTCGGGAACTACCACTTACGGGCCAATTTTTTGTCGGCGTCAAAAAATCAGGTGCTTCGCGACAAAAAGTCGGCTCGTATGTCGCGGCCTCAGCATCAATGATGCTCATTAGCAATGCCGGTAGCTTCCTGACCCGGCCCAACAACCTAGAGGGGCGCAGCTGAGAAATCATCAAATGCCCTGTACTCTAGTTTTATCTTACTGGTTCATTCACTGTATGTCTTGTCTTGCGGCTGTTCATTGCCAACCAAGATTTGAACCACAGCACTTTCTCATTTCAAATCTACCCTGCGAGCACTTGGCACTATAAATGATGTCTGATCTGCATGGTGATTTTTATTGTTATGCTACACGCTTGAAGAAGCACGATAACGAATTGAGCAGTTTGATATTACTGTAATACTGCTGAAAACAACATCATCCTTGTTTGATTATGAAATTAAAGTATCATTAAGAACCATTCAGCCCACGCGTTCAGCTTTATAAAGGATAGTTCAAAAAGTAGAGTTCATATTTGTGGAGTTTATTGTACAGCCTCAAACTTTGTCTGTAACAGCTATCAAACGACACAAACCTTCTTATAAGTGTTTCTCATAAAATCGCCAAGATCAATTATTATCTTCACAAGAAACTGTTGGTAAGAATACATTCTATCTTCATTCATACTGTAGCTTGAAGCGCCTTCGAATAATCTTAAACATCGAAAATGAGCGCGAGCAGTAGAATGAGCGAGAATATGTTACTGTGTTCTCTAGACTATAACCCACGGGTTATCTGTTAGTCTTACCATGTATTGAATATGGTGCGGGCAATCTATTGGTGCAAGTTATTTATTACATTCTGAAGTTAATCTGGCTACAATTTTAACACGTGTAGTATTTTCAATAAAAGGTCTGCTAGGGTTTAAAATGTCTACACTTTGTTCAATCCGGTCACCATTCAAGTTTTCTCTTCCATCGAACTCTCAGAACTTTGGAGTTTTCCACTTATCGTGACGTTCTCTGTTGTAGTTTCACGATTATGGTTGTTATTTGTCGTTTTGTAACATTTTCCAAAATTTGCTCATTACAATGTTTGCATTCTAATAAATAAGTCTTAACAGTTAAACGTCAGCAATGAAATACTTGAAAGAAGTGAATGAATAAGGGTGCGGCTTATACGTCGATGCTAGTTATCTATTGACTTTTGCTTTTCTTTAAAAATTGATATGAATATGGTGCGGGCAATCTATCGGTGCAAGTTATCTGTTACATTCTGAAGTTGATCGGCCAGAAGTTTAACACATGTAGTATTTTCAATAAAAGGTCTGCTAGGGTTTAAAATGTCTACACTTTGTTCAATCCGGTCACCATTCAAGTTTTCTCTTCCATCGAACTCTTGAACTTGGGAGTTTTCCACTTATCGTGACGTTCGTAACTGTTTGGTCTCTGTTGTAGTTTCACGAATATGGTTGTTATTTGTCGTTTTGTGAAATTTTCAAAATTTTCTCATTACAATGTTTGCATTCCAATAAATAAGTCTTAACAGTTAATCGTCAGCGATGAAATACTTGAAAGAAGTGAATGAATAAGGGTGCGGCTTATACATCGATGCGAGTTATCTATTGACTTTTGTTTTTCTTCAAAAATTCATAAAATTGCGGAAGCGCGAGATATCTGCGGTGCGGGTTAATGTCCAGAAAATCTTACATTTGTAATAGTTCAGATCCTTTTCAGGGTTCGTACTCTTTTCACTTTCTGAAATTCCATAACTTTCCATGACTTTTTCTCAATTTTCCATGACCTAGCTTTGTTACTTTTTCCTTCAATACATCAAAAGTAGTTTCACTTTTCCCTAAACAAGATGAAGAAAAGAATGATTGTTTTGAGATATATCTAGGAATTTAAAGATTCAATTCTCGCACAGTTTTACCGCATTCCGTCTCCGCGAGTCTACCTCTGCGTTGAAATCTCTGATTGTTGAAAGCTCTGATTTGTGCCAATATATGGATTGATTATGTTTTTTACTACACGTTGTTACCAATCTAAATTCTGCCAATTTTCTTTGACTTTATATGACCCTAATCAAAATTCCCTGACTTTTCAGGACCTGGAAAATGAAATTCTAAAATTCTATGACTTTCCAGTTTTTCCCTGATGACGAACCCTATTTTCAAACATTTCCATTTCAGCAACTTTAATGATTAAATGCAATAGCAAAATAGATGATTTAGTCATGCCTACTGGATTGAAAGATGCTGTTAGTAACTGTTCGAAACAAAATAATTCTCCTTTTTGTGCGCGTTTTCAATTTCCTTTTCTCAAATTAAATTCCTTTAAACTCATCATGCAAAAAACGTTACCCAAGGAAAGCAAGATACTAAACAATAGCTCTTTAATTTCACTCAAACCTTTTTCCGTTTAAAAAAAAAGACTCTTACAATTCTCGCTTGTCTCGGTCTAAAAGTGATGTTTCTTGGAACCAAGAGACAGAATACATATCTATCATACCAAAATCTAGTACATAAGAACTGAAGTGTTCATTATGATTGGAAAATGTGTGTTACTCTAGAAATTAACGAAAGATTATTCCTTCCTTTCATTCCAGGACGATATACGAAACACCAGAGCACGTGAAATACTACGAGATAATGAACAATACAACGGCACTCTCCTTGCTCTACATAAATGATCCTATGGGGCGTTCACTACTGCTAAGAAATCTTCAAATCTTCTTCGCTGTAGTTATCTTTTTATTTTCCTTGACTGGCAACTGTTTTGTCGTGTGGGTCTTTTATCGAAACGAAAGATTTAGAACAACAACAAACTTTCTCATAATGAACTTAGCTGTCAGTGACATTCTAATGGCAGTGTTCCAAATGCCATTTTGGATTGCGAGTGTTGCAAATGGCCGATGGGTGCTGAGCAGATCCTTCTGCTACGTTGCAGAAACAATCTTATTTTCCTTGGGTAACACCTCCCTCTTAACATTGAATCTTATTGCACTAAACAGATACTTGAAAGTTGTGAAGCCTAAGTATTATCATTTCTGGTTTTCTGGAAACAAAGTCACCAAGATTTTGGTCGCCCTTACATGGTTCGTGCCTATACTTCTCTCTTCTCCACCTTCCTATGGGTGGGGCGAGGCGTTGTACGATCCTTATATTTATATTTGTACTATTAAATGGCATTCAAAACACATCTCTTTTGTGATAATTACGCTTGGTCTTGCCTTCACACCAGCCACAATCACCATCTTCGTATGCTATCTTTTGATCTACCTTGAGGTGAGAAGGGTCGCTGCTCGACTGAACAAGCACGGCAACAAGACCAACAGAGACGAAGAAATACAGAGAATTCAGAATCGCAAAGAAGCAGCATTGCTGAAGACAGCCTTTGTTCTTGTTTGTGCATTTTATGCTTGCTGGATGCCTGCAGCAATTCTCGGATTATTAGAGGTAGCGCAAGTTGACGTGCCTTCTTGGATTAAAGCTGCTTCAATTTACCTGCTGTTCACTTCCAGTTTTTTAAACCCTTTAATTTATGGTGTGTTTAACCGACAATTTAAAAGCGCTTTCGAAAATTTATTTAAGTATCGAAGACAAGATAAAGGAACCACATCAATGAATCAAACAGTATATTTGAACGTCATATCTGGAACAGTAACCTGGAAAACCTCGAAATCTGACGCATGCTAAAAGTAAAGGTAGCGGACTCGTTGGCACACTCAAAGGAGAAGGTCCGAAGAAAATACGAACCTGTTGACAGCTTTCCTGTCATGAAATAAAATAAAGTTTCTTTTTATAAAACAGACCTGTTGTGAAGTTAAGAAACGTTTTTAAGAGAAGCACCTGTTATGAAATTAAGTCATTTTCTTATTAAGAAAAACACCGATGGTGAAGTTAAGTAAACTTCTTTTTAAGGAAAACATCTGTTATGAAAATAAATAAAGTTTGTTTTTAAGAAAGACAGGAGGACAGGAAATCATCGCATCGTTTTCAACACTCGGCGAAATGGAAGGCAGAGTAACAACAACAACATGCTTTATTTGACCCAATATTTGAAAACTTACACAAGAAGATGGTCACAAAATTAAATATGGTTCTTGTCTGATTTAGACGACTTTTGTTCAGAGTTATTCAACAGTTAAGACTACAAGTTGTGATGTCCTGCTGTCAGCGTTATTCAAAAAAATTGAATTTTCCATTTTTGGTTTTACCTTAAATTGTAAGAGCATTTATTTTTCAGTATTAGTAGTGGCAGTAAGGCAGGCACAGAAACAAACACCGGGTATATAAATAACAGGGTTAATGATAATAATAGTAGGGGGTTGGGAAAGAGACAAATTGTTCAATATTCAACAATAAGGAGACTGTAGTATCTTTTTGAATACTTATGACGCTAGATAGTTTCAGTGACTCATCAATATAACTCCAAGTTTTCGGGCCATGGAATTTTATACTAAATATTCTTTAGTTTGTTCGAGAAGTTGGCAAACGAGGATTTAGAAGCCAGTTTTGTGTTTTACTTATGGGTATCTCTAACAGTATCGATAGAAAATCCGTTTGCAAAGCCGAAGAGAAGAATTGTTATCAAACTAACCTTCTCTCGGCTTCTGTCACTGGACCTTAAGCGGTTAGATTTCCGTTTTGGGGCATACTTATGAATTTCTGTTTAAAAACCTTAATGTACGCTACTTTGTCCGTTACGAGAAAGACGAAAAATTTCAGAACGTGTTTGTTTTCTTGTGCTACAAAAATCAGCAATGTAGCAGCTATATTATTATTAGAATGTTCGCATAAATAATTTGGTACAGGAGATATTAAGCCCGCACCGTTTCAATAAAATATGAGAGTCCCCACATTCTTCCCAAGAACCACCAATTTCAAAGGCCAAACAGTCCATTGCTATAGGCAAAATAGAGGCCAAAGTTTGGTTAAGTGAGAGGACATAAAAGCAACGCCAACAAACGCTACCGTTGCAATATTGGGAAGTTGAAGTTGTCCGCAAATTTCTTTGTGAATGCCAGTGATGATGGGTTGAGCAGAGACCGAACGGATATGACGTCAATGACTCAACCCGTGCCGCTCTAAAATTAATTGCATTGAATACATTGAAAATATTGCCTATGGTTGGAGTTATGTAAGTAGTTTTGGTTATCCAAAGTTGAATCATTGACGTCATATCTGTCTATCTTTGTTTTCTAGGAAGTCTTTGTTTTCTAGGGGGTCTTCGTTTTCTAGACACCCGACTGTATATGTATACTTAGAACATTGAGGAAAGTAACGGGTTCTGTTATTTCTTTGTTCTTGATCAACTTTCGTTCACGCCGTGATAAATTTCATCCGGCAGTCGCATCGGTCAAAAAGGGTGTGTTGCCATGAACCATGCTGAGTGCCACCAATTACGGTTCGTCTATTGCAAAACATTTTTCGAAGTTATAATCATCTGTTATACTCGCCTCGTCGTGATGAACGATCAAATATAAAATAGCAACAACTTCAGTGGCATAAAAAAACAAACCTAAGTTTGGTTCCAGAAAAAGCGAACAAAGAGCGAAAAAATATGTCAACTATAAAAATTTGACTACTTTTGCAAAAGAGAGAGAGAAAAATATATTTTGAATGACGTTGCAACCAATATTGTACCGACTGTTATAATTAAAGCACATTGAAAACTAGGGGAGAGGGGAAGATCTTGATCAAAACTGTATAAAAATGCAAATAATTGTGGGAAATCAGATTGCTGTCTTGATTTGCGCATGCAAAATAGACTCTAAACTGAACTTATCAAATTCACATGTCTTTACGGAAACTTTTGTCGGATTCGTTTGGACGCAAGTATTTTTGTGCGGCTTCAGTCTGCCGAATTGGGATTATGTTGCACGGACCTGAGCCGGTGAGAGCAGAGTGAACGACCTTTTTATTTGTTCCATGAATGCGCCTGATGAACATTTGAATAAAAATAAGACTATCGTAAATCGATAGGAAATTTATGAGTAGCTTCCTGATTCCCCAACCATTACAATAGCTCTCTACGGCAAGACAAAAAATGCGAAGACCTAGAATTACCCAGTTAAGACTTCATTCGGCTATAACAAGCACAAGAACAATATTAATTCATGGACTTCCAGCCTGCACTCTCTCTCTTACACAAGCATAAATAGTTAATTTTTCAAGGAAAGTCAAGTGCACTAATTTTATGTTATCTCACGATGTATTAGATTGGCCACGAGTAAAGACTACCTGTAGCCTCTTGTCGTTCTTAATTCGCGGCGATTCAAGACTCGAGTTGCTCTTAAATTGTTTATTGTTTCTCTGCGTTGTTTAAATGGAATGAAAACTGAGTCTTAAAGTATTGCAATACACCCACATGTGTAAGGATCGAACTTCAGGGTAAGAATACGAGTACAACGTATAATTTGGAGCAAATGAGAATAAAATGCGAATCTTCTGCATTGTGAAGTTAAAGATCGACTCTTAGTTAAGTTTAAAAAAGTAAATTAAAAATTCTAAAGACTAGCTATCGAGCCCAAGCCTCAGCTTGTTCTTAAATTTTGTCCTTGTAATGTTCTCAAACGTAAAAAAAGAGTTATGCTTGCAATATTGAAATGTTATTTAAAAATGTTGGAGCAAGAATGAAATATTGTACTTAGCGCTAGCTATGATTACTTCTTTATTTCCTTTGTTGCTTTCTCAATGTAAGAAAAATATTCTGAGGAAGCAATGACGTGTAGACATTTTTTTCCATGCTCTGAAAAAATCTCAACCTGAAACCGTGGTTTAAATTATTTCTAAGTTTGATTCAAGTTCTTCCTGTAAATACAACTTTGGTTATAATCTTACGAATCCTTTAACCTTTCATACTTTTGGACTTCACAAAAACTGAAAAGCTTGAACGTCTATGCAGGCGAAATATCATTTACCACACGCACGTACCGCTGAGTATTGCATTGTAGATCATTCTTTTTTTAGTCAACGTCAAGTTGTTTCTTACTTTGTCATCGTGATCAGCCATAACTGTCCTCTATTTATACACGTCGTTCTAATATTATGCAACAAGTAATAACCGTAACTTCCACTTGACCACAGCTAATTAATTCGACTAGCCTATGCTATTTTCAAGTAGCTGTGTTCCTATGATTATTCTGTAAATCTGTACAAAAAAAATTCATAATCACGCTCACTGAATAGGAAAATGAAATTAGTAAGGTAAAATTAAAAATGTTAAGAAGAACGCGAATCTTCTATTAAATCTACAATTATCGTAACCTCACCTCACAGTTATCGTAACCTTACCTCACAGACTGACTCCATGCATGTAGTTATAATGCATTTGCGCTGATATTAATATTCAATTAAATTACCTATCAAGCTTATTTTTTTAAGTTCCAGATGAAAAGTAGAACCCTTTAACAATAGTAATTCTCGAAAATGAAACCTTTTCTCGCCGTTCCTGTTACATTTTTTAGACTTGAAGCGTGCAACGATGACGTAGCAGGAGGCACGAAGCAGAGACAATCTTTTTTATCTCAAAAAATTCAATTCTGGCTACAATAGTCACATTCTAATAACTTTAATCAATGAATTATTCCTTTGAAAATGTTTGAAATAAAAATTATACGACAGTTTCTAACAGAAATGAATATTTTTAAACAAAAACCACATAACTCACTGCTGCTACGACACAGGTTACCAGTCCCCGGCCTACTCGGTCAAAGTTTACATTCCGATCTTTCTGTTATTAAAAAGCATACTTAGACGTGGAAATTTTCTTTGGTTATTTGAATTTCGAGTTCACGGATGACAGCAGTTTTAATCCAAAAAGTTAAAAAAATAAGCTTGATAGGGACTTTAATTATTGCTATAGATTGTATTTTATTGTTATACTGCTGAAGACAACAATATCCTTTACTTTTCTATCTTCATGGTTTTAGACACCCAAAGTTGCCTTACAGCTATGTAAAGGTAGAAGAATTTTAAGAGCTGTTATTCATTTTAAAGTTTAAAGCGCTTTCGAACGATCAGCCTTAACTCACAAGTCACCCGTGTCCAAGAATTGTCTTAAAAATCTCGCCGCGTGTTCTTGATTTGCGACAACTTACGAGATATGCAGAGCGACGCAAAGGGTTAAAAATATTTTAACAATATAACAAAAATAAAAATTTGTTGTATCATCTATTGAAACATAAAATTAAGTTATGCTTACCTTATTGAAATGTAAATGAAAACGCTAGAGAAAATATGAAATATTGTACTCAGCTTTGATTGCTCTTCTATCAATCATTATTTCTTTAAAAGAAATACGTTCTAAGGAAGGAAGAGTCTATAAAAATTTTCTTAGTACTCTGAAAAAAAAAAGAATCTGGGAGAAAAGCAAACTTAAACAAAAGGTGGTTTCGTTTTTGGTTCTTGTTCTTCTTGCATTCTCGACTTAAGTTGTTATTCCCTATCTGGCCATTTCTACAATTCTTACATTTGACGTTGGCAAATTATTAGGAAAATAGAATATTGTTACGTGCCATTCAGCATACCCGTACAGCTATATAAAGAATAGTCCCATGCAAGGGTAGAGTTCATATTTGTGGAGTTTACTGAGCAGCCTCGAAGTTTGTTTCCTGAACAGCTATCAGAAGACACACACTTTCTTGTAAGTGATTCTGATACAATCATCAAGATCAATCATCATCTTCACAAGAAACTGTTGGTAAGTTTACATTCTATATTCATTCGTCACGTAGCTTAAAGCGCCTTCGAATATTCTTAACCATCGAAAATGAGCGCGAGGCTCGAGGCTGAATACAGTTCTTGCGTTGAAATCAATGATTGTTCAGATAAAGGCATGCATTTTTGTGCAAATATATAGATTGATTATACTTTTTATTACACGTTGTTACCAATCTAAATTCTGCAAATTTTCTATGGCTTCTATGACCTTAATCAAAATTCCATGACTTTCCAGGCCTGGAAAATTAAATTCTAAAATTCCATGACATTCCAGTTTTCCCTGATGACAAACCCTGTTTTCAAACATTTCCATTTCAGCAAGTTTAATGATTAAATGCAATGGCGAAATAGATGATTTAGTGATGCCAGCTGGATTGAAAGATGCTGTTAGTAACTGTTCGACACAAAATAATTTGTCCTTTTAGCGCGCGTTTCAGTTTCCTTTTTTCAAACAAAATTCCTTTGAGCACATCATGCAAAACACTCTATCCTAGGAAAGCAGAACGATATTTAACAAGAGTTCTTTAGATTTACTTAAATCCTTTTTCCGCTTAAAATGGATTTTAACAAACCTCACTCATCTAGGTCTAAAAGTGATGTTTCGTGGAACCAAAAACCAGAATATATATTTATCATATCAAATCTAGTACATAGGAAATGAAGTATTCATTATGATTACAAAATCCTAAAACCAAGTGTTACTCTAGAAAGTAACGAAAAATTATTCTTTCCTTTCATTCCAGGACGATATACGAAACACCAGTGCACGTGAAATACTACAAAATAATGAAAAATACAACGGCATTCTCCTCGCTCTATAAAAATGATCCTATGGGGCGTTCACTCCTGCTAAGAAATCTTCAAATCTTCTTCGCTGTAGTTATCTTTTTTTTTTCCTTGACTGGCAACTATTTTGTCGTGTGGATTATTTATCGAAACGAAAGATTTAGAACAACAACAAACTTTCTCATAATGAACTTAGCTGTCAGTGACATTCTGATGGCATTGCTCCAAATGCCATTTTGGATTGCGAGTGTTGTAAATGGCCGATGGGTGCTGAACAGATCCTTCTGCTATGTTGCAGAAGCAATCTTATTTGCCTTGGGTAACACCTCCCTCTTAACACTGAATCTTATTTCTCTAAACAGGTACTTTAAAGTTGTTAAGCCGAAGTATTATCCTTTTTGGTTTTCTGGAAACAAAGTCACCAAGATTTTGGTCGCCCTTACATGGGTCCTTCCTATACTTCTTTCTTCCCCGCCCTCCTATGGGTGGGGTAAGGCGTTGTACGATCCCGATGTCTATATTTGTTCTATGGAATGGCATTCAAAACACATTTCCTTTGTGATAATTACGCTTGGTCTTGCCTTCACACCAGCAACAATCACCATCTTCGTGTGCTATCTTTTGATCTACCTTGAGGTGAGAAGGGTCGCTGCTCGACTGAAAAAGCACGGTAACAAGATCAACAGAGATGAAGAAATACAGAGAAATCAGAATCGCAAAGAAGCAGCATTGCTGAAGACAGCCTTTGTTGTTGCTTGTGCATTTTATGCTTGCTGGATGCCTGCAGCAATTCTCGGATTATTAGAGGTAGCACAAGTTGACGTACCTTCTTTGATTAAAGCTGCTGCGATTTACCTGCTGTTCACTTCGAGTTTTTTAAACCCCTTAATTTATGGTGTGTTTAATCGACAGTTTAAAAGTGCTTTCGAAAATTTATTTAAATGTCGAAGAAAAGATTCAGCAAAAACATCAAGTAACCAAACAGAATGTTTGAACGTCAGAGCTAAATCAGTATCCCAGAAAACCTCGAAATCCGACAGGCTCTCCAGATCAGGAAAAAAAACTTATGCTAATTTAAGTAAACTTAGCCGACTGGATAGCACAATTAAACGAGAAGGTACAAAGGAAATACGAACCTGTTAAGTAAAGTCTCTCTATGAAGTAAAGTAAAGCTTGTTTCTAAGAAAGACCGCAAGAACAGGAAATTTGACTTTCTAGCGTTTTAATGCAATTTTTGTTCCATTTCTTGAAACTTGTTTGTGGTTAAAGTTTTCGTTTTGTTGTTGAACTGTATAGAAACTATTGGTTTCTTAGTGCATTCAATCAGTCTTTGCTCAATTAATGACATTAGTTTGCTATGTAATTTCACTAAACAATTACTGCTGCTGTTAGTACAATACCATGGCCACCTATAGTGTCATTGCACTAGCGTGTGAATTATCTTTGTTTCCATCTGAATTGAAGAGATTTCCCAGAGGGACGTGACGTGTGACGTAGCTTAATGTGATCTTATTGCCGTTGGAAACACCATGGTTTCTGATTGGGTTGTTCTTTAAAGCAAAGAATTACATCACCTTTGAAATGATAAACAATTTCCCCAAAGTGGAGGTGAATAGCGGACGAGACGCGAGGTGGGGAGGTTAATATTGATCGCTAGGTACCGACACTGAGGGAAATCACAATTTTGGTATAACTAAAAACCCTTAAAGTGTGGAGACCGTATTTATCTTTTTTCTCGTGTCGTGCTAATGAATGTTTTGTCAGCAGTTAACAAAGGTAACGCATGACATAAGTTATGAAGAAGCGAGGAGCGCTTGAACTGATTTTGTTGACATAAGCTCAAAGTCAAGAATGAAAGTTAAAGTTTATTGATGACGTCTTTTGTACGCACAAAACTTGTCGTTAAGAAGTGGCATCTTCCGCTGAACAAAAAATCACGGGCGGGAAACGTATTTTTTTTATTACCGCTTTTTGCGGTTAATTTTTACACAAGAAAAGTTGCACGCTTCGCTTTCGGAGCTAGCAGTTCAGTGATCCCTAGGTACATTTGGGGTCTCGATAGAATAGGCCTTATGCACGGGCTGTAGGATACACTGGTTACGAGTTTAATATAGAGGCGAAAGATCAAACCTTGAATTCCGTTGCTTGAGTA
>JAOBAT010112934.1:0-14316 GCA_026413305.1 Hydrozoanthus tunicans
GGTGGGTGGCGGCACATAATACCCCACCCCCTAAATTGGGTTCCTAGGAAGTACCGTTGTTTTGACCTTTTCCCTAAACAGTTTCATTTCTCAAACTTTCAGGAAAAAACTTTTAAATAAAGATAATTATAGTTCGCGCAACAACCTGCATTAGTTCTATTCATTTCTTTAACATAGCTTACTACAAGAACAATACTCGAACTAAGCAACGAGGCGGACCAGTGACCAAACACAATTCTCATTGAATCTTTTTCTTGTTAATGATTACCTTGTTGTATGAAATGCTGTCAAAGATTTCGTTGATTTCGTCGGGGTGATTGACGTCAACTTGAACAGGATGGGAAGTAGCTAGCCCGTCAAGTGAAAAAGCCGATTCAAGATCGTTGTTCACAAATTTGTCTTTCTGAAATTCAAACAAAATAATAATAGTTAATAATAACAAGCATTTTTCGCAATTGACAACAGAAAAGATGCACATGCCTAACAGAAAATAGATGACGGATATTCTTGCCATAAAGGCCAACGACAAAGCAACGCATAAAACTTAGTTCTGTAATCTGAATGAAAACTTTGATTTAACATTCTAGACTTGTACTAAACCACCACTTCTCTGCCCCTTCTTAAATACATTAAAACATTGTGTGGCATACGGTTTGGCTGGGGCGGCACTACTGTCTAAGATTAACGCAGATGTACTGAGGTGAGCTCAATGAGAACGGAAATCTCATGTAGAACACATGTTGGTTTTAAGGCTCGCTCTGGTTAGTCAAAAGTATAAACGCTAGTTACCCTGACAACTGTTTATTTGTTTACAACAGTATTCATACAGGGGTGCCCAGTCCAGCCGAGCTGGTTGGTTGTTTGGGGCCCGTTTAATGTAAACTTACAGTTACAGACAAAAAATGTTTTATAACAAAACATATTACAGAATAGATAGAGAAAAACATTCATACAATTACATAAACGGTGTTGATATAAAATTAAGTTAATTAGTGAGATCTTACATATTTTTTAAAGTCTCTATAAGGCTTATTTTTTTAAGTTCCACACGAAAAGAAAAACCCTTTAATAAAAGTAATTTTCGAAAATAAAATTTTTTCTCGCCGTTTCTGCTACATTTTTTAGACTTGAAGCGTGCAATGAAGACGTAGCAGGAGGCATATGACGTAGCAGGAGGCATGAAGCAGAGAAAATCTTTTTTGTCTCAAAAAATGCAATTCTGACTACAATAGTCACATTGTTATAACTTTAACAAATGAATTACTAACTTGAAATTGTTTGAAATAAAAATTTTTTGACCTTTTTAAACAGAAATGGATTTTTTTAAACAAAAACCACATAACTCACTGCTGCTACGTCACAGGTTACCTGTCCCCGGCCTGCTCGGTCAAAATTTTTCATTCTACAATCTTTTTTTGATTAAAAAGCATACTTAGATGTGGAAATTTTCTTTGGTTATTTGAGTTTGAGTTCACAGCTGACAACAGTTCTAATCAAAAAAATTAAAAAAATAGGGCTTGATAGGGACTTTGAGCCAGTCTTGAATTTAGTTAAACCATGATCAACATGGCTCTCAGGAGTTAGGTTCAGCCGAACGGTATTCCATATTTTAGTGACCACATACTGAACCTGAAGAACCCCTGATATTTAGTTTTTAATATATTTTTCTAGTTTGACTCGCTCTTTATTACTTGTCTGAAAATGATGAAAAGTTTGATGATGTTACAACTAGTTCTGGATCAATCCCCTGAAACGACGAATCTGACGAAGCAGAAACCAGAACACATAAATTTTATAGTTTTCTAGTTCACCAAACTATTTTTTAATACTTACAATTTTCCACGACTTTTCTGCATTGTCGACTCCTATGTACTCAACGAAAGAGGCAAACCCTTCGTTTAGCCACAAATCGTTCCACCATTCCATTGTGACTAGATTACCAAACCACTAAAAGAAAAACAAATGTGACTCATGGGGTCACTACTACTCGTGGTAACGTTTGATAGGCTCATATGCTTCGAACAAAAGTCATCACTTCAAAAAAGGTCTTAAAATTTAAGCGCCGCTTGTTAAACACAGTTGGGAAAGGTGCCAGGTCTCGCACGAGAGGCCTCGGTGGCCTCACACTGGTCAAAGGTGTTGCCTTTGTTCGGTTTTTGTTTGCATACAGGCGAGTTTTTGTTTACATTTGTTGCCTCAATAGCAAACGCGCTCTTCTTTCTAATTCAGCAACAGAAACAAAGCATCTGAATAACGAAATGCTTCTGCAGAACAAACTTTCTTTGAAAACAAATATGAGATTGATATATGCTGAGTAATCTTTCCGAGATATGGTTTTAAAAATTGGAAATTTTACAAAGAATGTATGGCGCACTAGCGTTCTTGCCTCCAGCTATTTTGCTTTTATAGAACCGAAAGTTCGATCGGTCAAGGATTTTGATAAGCATTTTCAAGTTTTAAAGTCAGTTGTTGTTTATCCCTGTTCTTTCTACGACTTAAGTTGTATGCTCTGATTAAGCAGAATGTAAACAAAGACGTCAGCTGAAACTCGCCTATAAACTGCTTATTTTCATAATCAGTTTCTACTGTTGACAAAGGCGCCATTTCTAAGTCGGCGGCACAGCGCCCGAGCGGTTAGAGTGTTCGACTCGTAGCCCTAGGGTCGCGAGACTCGAACCCTGGATCCGACGCCCAAAAATTGACTTTTTTCCTGACCAGTTGCTGGAGGTGCCGGTCTGTGCAAGTCTCACCTGGTGAGCCAGTTCATGTGCGATCACAACGGCCACCCTCTGTTTGTTAGACTCAGAGGAAGCCTTCGGGTCGTACAGCAGCGCGGTTTCTCGATACGTCATTAGACCCCAGTTCTCCATAGCACCGGCAGCAAAATCTGGTATAGCAATCATGTCTGTTTTGAAGCAAACAAAAGCCTTTGTTTTTATCTTTTCAACCACAGCCAGTCGATCAGTAAAATCTTTACCTAACATAACAAACTTAATCCTTTCTACCCCAGTCAGGTTTTTAACATCTAACTAACATCTTTACTAAACTCATACAGGTCTTTTTGTAACGAGAAAATGGAAATTGATGACACATAGAAAACTGCCGAAGATGAAAAGCAAAGCTCTCCTAAACTGGTAACAGGAAAATAATGGATTCTACTTGGGAGAATTTAGAACTACACAATTTGGAGCTGAACGGGATAAATACAAAGTTTAAAGATAAGAAAAAGGGAACTGGTCAAATAAAACAAACCACAATAAATGAGAAAAAATTCTCAAAGAAACGGTTCTAGAGGAGAACTACCAACACACATTGCATTTCAGCGCCAACGGGTTCAGAGATCCTTTCTCGTTTCTTTGACTTTAGTCGTTCAAGTGTCGAACTTGGCTGGATTGCTCAAAGGCAAGTCAATTTCAACTCTGGGTTAAGCCAATTCAAGCAGTAATTTCTTCTCAGTAAAAAATTTCTTAAAAAATAAATAAATGAATAGATAAATAAATAAATATTTTTTCCACGGAAGAGACTTTCAAAACTTCAAACTTCAGTTCAAACCAGTGTCAGGTTGGAAACAAGAACGTATAGGTTAAGATTCAACACTGGGTACTAGTGCTGATCAGCTTTTGAACAATAGGGCCCTCAGCTTTCTTCTCACCTGACTTTGGAAGCGGAAAGGGTACATTGTAATATTTCTCAAAGTAAGTCATTGTTAAATTTCCTATCCATCTGGCGTATCGTAACTGTTCTCTTTGGCCGACCGGAGCGTAATACGTGTTCTGCAAAATGTAAGAGTTGATAATAAAAAAGACAATCCAAACAACGAGTTTAGGTCAAGTAAGATGAAAGGATGGGGAACTTGGGTTCATAACTGTTCTTGATACACAATCTAGCTTTTTTCTTCAATTTTTGTTTGTTGTGATTTCTAGTAGTACTTGTACTGCATGCGGGAGAGTATAAAGCCAGTTCCAAACTTTCTTTTTTGTCTGGCGGGCCAGCTGGCTTGCTGGCAATAGAATTTGAAAATTCGCGGAACTAACATTGGTCAGTGGAAGCAACATGCTTTTGGGAGAGAAGCAAAATTGCCACTTGAGGAATTTTTTTGTTATAAAAAGTGATCGTGTATGTATTGCGTACCGATCGAGTCAGCTTGTTTTCTTTCCTGTTTGTTCATCTGGTTCCGTTACAATGTAGGAATATGCACAAAATGTATAACTTTAAAATCTATAAAACGTGTCTTCTTCGTCTAAGACTACGTTTTTGACCAATTCAAAAGTAACAGCTACCTCAAAAGTAACGACTACGCGAGAAAAAAGCTACCTGAAAGTAACGACTACCTAAAAGTAACGAAAAGTAACGGATGGCTTAAAGTAACAACTACCTAAAAGTAACGGCTACCTTAAAGTAACGGCTACCTAAAAGTAACGAAAAGTAAAGGCTACCTTAAAGTAACGACTACTTTAAAGTAACGGCTACCTAAAAGTAACGAAAAGTAACAACTACCTAAAAGTAACGAAAAGTAACGGCTACCTAAAAGTAACGAAGAGTAACGGCTACCTAAAAGTAACGAAAAGTAACGGCTACCCGAAAATAACGGCTACTTTAAAGTAACAGCTACCCGGAAGTAACAGTCACTTTTGCCCAGAAAATCTGCCAGTCACAGTGCGTTGTCTCGGTCTTCTACGTTCTACGGCAGTGAAAGGTTACCTTGATGCCATTGGCGGTGGTGGCGGTCATACTCTCAAAATCACAAACCACAAAAGCCAACAGGTAGGTGGGCATCTTGACAGTGACCTGGAATTCATCGTACTTGTAGCCATCCTTGGTGTAAGAATTAATAATTGGCATGTTTGAAAGCGCAAACATAGCAGGATCATGTGCCAAGGTCACATTGAAGGTGGCTTTCAACGCTGGCTCGTCGAAGCATGGAAAGGCTTTACGCGCATCTGTTGGTTGGAATTGCGTCGTTGCAATGCTCCTATATTGGATTGATTTGATATGTTACTCTATGTATATAAACCCATGATAAATAACTTGATATGTTAGCATATCAATATATCATTAACCATTATACTTCAGTTTGTATGCAGTTCAATATTTGACACCATGTAAACCAACCCATGATGAACAACTTAAATAACGTAAAGTATATCATTAATCCATGATATATCAGTCAATGAGTGGTTCAATGCAGTATGACACAGTTAAGTTAATCCATGATAGGTATTTTGACATCTAAATCAATTTATATTATTAGCCGAGACATATCAGTTGATATGCAGCTCAAAATGTGACAGACTGTCATCATAATAACCCATGATATGTAACCTGATATGTAACTCGATGTATATTGTTAATCCATGATATATCAGATGACATGCAACTCAATGTATATCAACTAGAACATAAGTAGACATTTTTCGCGTTCTTTTTGTATGACGAGGGGCGTGCATCAAAATCTCGATAAAAGCACTGCCGGTCGTGCATCTGGACAATGGCGTCAGTAAACTGTCCGTGTAGATCGCTGTCGGAGCTGGAGATTTTGTAGAAAAAATTTCAAACTTTGCCGAAGAACGTGACGACAATCTAAATAAACTCTTTGACAAAGTATTTTCAAACTGCATGTCATGCGTTTGTTTTGAACCAACAAAGTCAAGGGATAAGAAAATGCAGTTAAGGTGAAGTTTTCAGTCGCTCTTGAAAAGATGTTTATCTCTTGCACTAAGCACTCAAATGTTCTAAAAGAATTAGTTTGTGGTTTTCGTTTGTTTACCGTGTTATGGATGCACTTAGGAAGTTTGGAGATCATTGGAGAAGCTAGAAAGGCACTCGCTTCGCATTGTGTTAATTACTCAAGCGCTTCTCTCCTGCTCTCCCAACTTCTCGCGTGCATTTATAACACGATAAACACCATGAACTATTTCTTAATAAACCCATGATGTATAATTAGCTTGACATGTAACTCAAAAACACTACTAATTCATTCCTTATTATGTCAATTGAAGGGTAGTTCAAGATAAGACACGCAGCATATTAATTCGACACTGTAGGCAAAATCAACTTACACGTTCTTGCCCGAATATGAGTACGTGCTCCTGTACAAGCCGCTAAGGTCATCCATCAAGAAAGCTGCAAACTCCATCTTTATGACGTAATTTCCTTTCGGGAGGGCTTCGGCCATTTCCATTACATAGAACTGGTTTTTCGCGAACCAAAAGGGGGCCTTGGCAAACTTGAGTGCCTCTAAAATGACAGATAAGTTGAATGTAAGTATATTGTTTCGGCTAACTAATGTTTTTTCCTTGTGTTAAAGTATAAATAGCCAAAATTCGAACAACTGAAGAAAACTTATGCGACTAAATATGTTTTTAAACAATAATGAAACTGAAAACGATTGGAATGTAATTTTGATCGAGCAGGCCGTGGACTGACAACCTGTGACGTAGCAGCAGTGAGGTAGCTGTGTGGATTTTGTTTAAAAGTTTTCATTTCTACTTAAAAGATGGGAAAACTTTTATTTCAAACTATTTCAAGGAAACAATTCATAAATATGAGTTACAACAACATGAAAAATGGAAGGCAGAATCCATATTGTTTTGGGATAATAAATTAAGTTCTTTAACTCGTGCTACGTCAGCATTGAACGTTTCAAGCTTAAAAATAAAACAGGAACAGCGAGAAACTGTTTTATTTTCAAAAATTTCTATTTCTAAACGGTTCTATTTATCAAATAAAAATTTAGAATGTAAGCTCTATAGGGAATTTGAACCAAGATAAAATCTAAATCTGTCAAACACTTACCATTGTCACCGTTCTTGTACACTGCTGCTTTTGTGACGTTCATTAGATTGGTGTGAACCAGTACATACTTAGCTGATTCCGTGACGTTAACCTGAATAACGACATTGCCATCAAATACGAATTTCTTTAGGTTGATCTTTAGTAAAACGTCGTAGTGAGAAGGGATAATGTTCTTTGGCAGTCGGACCTTCCAGTAGGGTTCAGGGCCAATAGTTGTGGGCACCACTCCGGTGGGCTTTTCAGTGGGCTCAACAGGTTTACTCGTGACGCCTTCGCTACCGGCCTTTTTTGAGGCTAAATAGACCATAATACTTGGTGTTAGTTTAGAATCGTAAAGTCCCGACTGTAAGGTACAGCGACTAGAATTGACACTGCTGGGCCCGATCGTTGAAGGTCAATTAGCGCTAGCCCGAACCAAGAGTGAAGCTTTCAAACGGCGATGCACGTGTTTCTTACCGGATCCGTTAACAGACTTGCCGGCTTGAAAATCTGTGGTTAACACGTTTGCATTTTTGGAACTCTGAGCAGTGTTTGTAAGCAAGCAGATCTTTTGATGTAAAGATATAACTGTTTAGATTTTGCCACAACACAGAGCTAGATTTAATCGCTTTTTGAATGACCGGGCCCAGATCAATCTAACAATTGATACTTCTTTTCTGTGAGGGGTCTATACGGGAAAATCTTAGCGCCATCAGTTTAAGATCGGGAACTTCTATCACTACAGACGTCTTAATCAGAAAACTTAATAAATAAATCGATAAGTTAATAATAGATCAATCAATCATTCAATCAACCAATAAGTCAATAATTCAACGACTCAATAATAAATAAATAAGGAAATAAATAAATATACAAGAGCAAATAAGTATAAAACACGCTTTTTTATAAGAACAATTTAAGAACAAGCTGAGGCTCAGGCACGATAGCTATTTTGAAACTTTACCGAGCTTCGACATTTAACTTATAGCAATACAGAAATGGTTTGCAGTTTTCTCTTTTACAAATCAGTCATGGCTGCAAATTATTCGCAGTACGCGTGTATAGTTAGTCTTTACAGTTTGTTTTGCAATATATAAATGAATTGCAATACCTTAGGCTTAGTTTTTATTCGATTTAAACCACTTAGAAATAAGAACAATTTAAGAACAATTTGAGGCTCAAATCGCTGAAAAATTAAGAACCATGAGCCTCGGAAAAATTTACTGCTTCTTATAAAAAAAAGCGTGTATACCAAGATAATTGTCTTGTACAACATAGAATGGTTCCTTTAAGATTTATTCTATCTGGGGTAGCGAAGGGTAGATAGACACTGTCCGAAAATGAAGTTTAACGAAATAAGTAACTAAACTTCAAGTCAGAGGTAAAATTATTTAGGCTGTATAAAAGTTAAAATGTGTAAAACCAAACGTTTTCGATTTAAAAAGTCATCTTCGGGATTTTGTTTGGCCGCGTAAATATTTTCAAAACTTTAAGTTATTCCCAAGAAGACTTTTTAAGTCGAAAACGTTTGGTTTTACACACTTTAACTTTTATACAGCCTAAATAATTTATCTTTTACCTTTTTAAGCGAACATATGTCAAATACAATTCAAGTAGTTTTGAAGTTTATTCTATTAGCTTTTCGAGAATTACCGTCTGAGAATGTAGCAAAGAAGGCGGAACAGACGTGTCTTGTCACTTGTATATCAACGCAAGAAACACAAGTTGACTTAGACATTTATGGGTTTGCGCTACCATTAGGGTCTTGAGAGATGTCCGAAGAATACTTACATCGTAATAAAAACAAACCAATGCTTGTTGTTATATTAAATGTCTAGTCTTCATGGCTCATCACTGTTAAGTGGTTTTCAATCTAATTCGTAAGCCACAGCAAGTTTAATGGCCGAGTGACAAGGTGTTAAACAGGAAAACAGGTCACATTGCAAATATTCAGGTAAACCTTGTCTGAACGGTGGCGGAATGTTCGTTTGCACACTTAAAAGAAAGTTAGCGAGTATTTATGTCCAGTGTCTGCCAAATATGGGTCGCTATCGTTAAAGTGATTTTGGTTAATCCTGCTAAAACCTAGAATAGGCTCCCATAATACTTGTGATTCTAAACGTTTTCTGAAAAACTGCTAAAAATTCATTTAGAAAAGGGAAAATAACATCTATCGAGGTAAACTGCTGAGTCACTAAGATCTGTTTACCCTCTAATTTAATACACGCTCAGTTTTATAACTATAAAAACAAACCTCGTTAGTCTGAAGTTTTTGCACAACACGAGCTTACAAATTGTCCTTAAAATTGTTCTTGTTTCCATCAAGGTTCTTTGCTGAACATTGTTACAAAGTTATTTTTATTTCTACAGTATAGATTCATTATTGCAGTGTATACATCTCGGCACTGTTATAAAACACATGCGGCACAATATTGATCTTTTTCTCTGCTCACTAACGACGTGATATGATAATTTTTTCAATAAAAACTTGTAGTTGCATTTGCATCTAAAGCCGAGCCTCAATAGTTCTAAGTTTGTTCTGAATTTTTTTGGGCAAATTTGATCCTCGTAGTTTTTATAAAATTGTTCTTACAAAAAAAGTGCGTGTATTCAGTTATACTACAAACGACTTCTGAAATCAAGTTGCAAAGAAAAAGTCGTAATTACATATGTAGAAAGAAAATCAAATTTATAAAACCCTTTACCATACAACAAAAATTATAAAATACGATTAAAATACTGATTGAAAATTTAATAATAAAGGGCATAATAAAAAGGTCTGCAAATTTATAGGTTTTAGTACACGGCGTTGAAAACTTACAAACGTTTTTTTTGCGGGTGGGCGGTAGGCCAGCGAGTTTCTGCTCGCCATCGCTCAAGATGAAAAACTAAAAAATAACGCTCAACTTGATGTTCTGGACGACCGACCATTGGTGGGTTCGTTTTGTCACTGGGTGCACTCATTCCAAGGCATTTTTAAAATATTGAAGCTTGTTTCACAAAATAATTTTGAGGCAATAAATTTTCTAATATTTTTGGTTTTTTTTAGACAGTTCTAAACGCAGTACGATCAAAGGCATTCTTTTCCATGGCAGCCCTAAATTTCGGCCAGAAACTTATGACATAAGTGAACAAGGTCAAAGAATTCGACGTTGCGTTGCTCACCGAGACGCCACAATTAACGGATCGGTTATCAAAACTGCACTCTTTCTAGTGTCTGTTCCCTTGATTAACATAAACTGAGTAAACAGAAATTTAGCTGTCACGATAATTTTTCAACAAATGTTATCTTCGATACTTATCAAATTCTCCTTCAATTAGAGTTGAGAAAACGTTTACAGTAATAAAAGTATTGAGAGTCGAGGTTTCAGAGAGTCGCGTCCAGGTTTATACTTGATACTTCTTTTTATTGATACAAAACGGATACAACGCAATTAATGTGCATACTTAAAAGGCATGCATGCTGCGTGTTTGCTCTCTCACAAAGAACCCGGCCTTGCGTTTTCATCACCTCAGCACCGTGAGTGTCTCGCAAACAGTAAAAGCAAATTATTTTACAACTTGATAAGCCAAGCACTCGGACAACCCTATTTCGGGCACACTTAAGTCGTTAAAACTATTTTAAGTTTTCGAGTAACGTGCTACATCTTGAGTTTTCAAATTTAAACCTGAAACGGTAAATAAAGAGTAATTGTAAGTCGCATTCGAAAACAATCCGCCCGGCTTAATTTGATCACTTCCTGCATACTTTCTTTCAAAAATTTCTCTTGAAGAGCGACGGCATTGATTCTACATATGTCCACAACTTTTTTCTTAACCTTTTAAATGTTCGCAGCTACTTGGCAGAGCAACAAAGGTTTAACTAAACGCCACATTCCTCTGTTACTACAAGACGTGGAGACAGCCTCGCAAGAAATGTAGTAAAAACAGCGAGCAAGTTTTGGCGCCATGCTGTCTGGTCGCCGCTAGCTAGCTAGCCTCTTGGTGGCGTGGCATTAAAACAGCAAGCCAAAGTGCTGCAACCGACTCAATCATTTGCGAACTTTGTTACATCATTCCTGATAAACAATTTCGAGATAACACCTATTTGCTAGTTGTCAACCAAGCGTACTACTTACCCGTGTCACTTGCAGCCCTGGCTTTGCCAAGAAGCACGCCCAGTACAATAACAAGTATAATTAAAGCAAGCACAAGAAGTGCAAGGAGAATGCATTTAAGTTTTGAAAGGATAACTCCTTTGGGTGAACTCCCCGAAATAAAGCCAAATTCTTCCTTCATAACTCACAATGGCCAAACGACCTACTCCGTAAGACAACGTTGAGGTTGTTTTATGATCCACTACAGTATTAAAGTGATAGACAGGTCTTGACTGTCGGCAGTAAACTGGGATAGAGGCGGGAAGCTAAGCCAACTGAATCAGACTATTTCTGTAAACAGTGTTGACAGCTTTTAAGCTTTTAAAAAAAGCAAGTTAATCTAAACCATTCCAAGAGACCTAATCGGCCCCAGATTGCAAAGTCCGTCGACACTCCACAACTTCATTCATTAAACTAACCAAGACTTCCATTTCAAGACATGCATCTGTTTGCCAGTCACAGACTTACACCGGTAGCTTTGGTTTTAACTTATTGTAGCAAGACGATTGTATCTCAAGATCAAATAAATATATCATAAGTATCATCTATCGATGATACCAAAGGTAGTAGGAGGTGAATAGGGATAAAACTCTTGAAATTTTATCACAGCTTCTCTATTGAATGTCACTCCCCCGAAAAACCGATCACCAAAGTTTGTTCCCTAGGGAATCATCTAGGCTAAAAAGTATTTTTGTGTACCATACCGGGGTAGGGAGAAAATTAATTCGATCCGTCAAATCCGTATCGCTCGTGTTACATACAAGAGAGTGTCACTACTTGAGGTTCTAAACAATATGTCCCCGAAAATTTTCAGATATCTAACCGAACAATTTTGAAGTAACCGCAGTTTGAAAATATATATTTAGCACATTACAATTTTTTTTGTAACCGTTTAATTATGAAAATATTCGGACAAAAAAAAAGGTCCGAAAAATTTAATCGTCCAAAAAATTCAAATTCCGGAACCGATTAAAATGTCCGAAAGTTTTGCAATTTACTTAATTTTGGTTTGGAAGCCTGATGTGGTCAGGAACCGGTGTTAGTAGTTTCAAAGTAGAACTCTGGCTCAACATCTTCCGATATTTTTGTCTTGTCTTTTGGATCAAACTGTTTCATTACCAATTAGGTGTGTTCGGCGTTTCATAGTTCCCCACGATTAATTCCTGAAGGCGCAAGGTGTAAGTCTCTCTGAGTTCTTTTCCTCCACGACAGCGACGGTCGACTCAAGAATAATTTCTAATTAATATTTAATTAAAAGTGTCGTTTTTCTAATTAATTCTGTATTTTGATACTTGTCATATGATCATATGTATTAGTCTCCTTCGCAGCCGTTATGGTGTCGGTCTAGGCCCAGGATCTCACGGTCCCTCTCCACGGCTGCGAAGGAGACTACATATGTATATAACATTATTAGTGCCAAATAAAACTTTTAGTACTCTGTGTCCATTTCAAAAGCACAAAGTGAAATGATTCTGTACATATATCTAATAACGCCGAACAACTTAGGCCTGCTACAAACACCGTATTTTGACCGTATCGAATTAAATTCACGAATTAAATTCGGTGAAAATACAGTGTTTGAAGCAGTGCACCGAATTAAATTCGCTTCTGGACACCTACCGGATAATACGGTAGAAATTCAATTCGTTGGAAATAAATTCGGTGTTTGAATCACCGGTTCAATTAGCTCCGGATCAATACGGTGTTTGAAGCAGGCCTTAGTTTCATCGTTTGCCGGGTTTTTGAAAATTTCCCGCGCGCGCCGCCATTTTGAAATATGACGTGTTTTGGTTGGTTGCAGTGCCAGTCCGGCTCCACCCTTGCTGAATACAACTGAAAGGGACTGGCGTTGAAACCAAACACGTCACGTTTCGAAACGGCGACGCGCAGGAAAATCAACCAGTGAAACTGAATCAAACTAAATTACTAGGCGTTGAATTTCTGTGCAAAACTTTTAAATTTGAGCTGTTGATCAATATGGAGTAAGACAAAACAATCAATATGGAGTAAGACAAAACAATCAATATGGAGTAAGACTGTTGATCAATATGGAGTCAGACTTATCAAAAGTGTTATTTCAGACTAATAATATTAAATAAACCAAGTGGTGTTCTTTAAACATAACGCGAAATAGCCAAATGCAAGGCACATCGAAGAAGTTAACCGGATCCAATGAAGGGTACATTTACAAGTGAAGAAATAAATACATGAAAGGTGACTTGTAATAACGGAAAAACTTCTTCGGAAAAAAGATGTTATGCCTCGAGCGGGAATCGAACCACGTCCCTCGGTTTCATGCCCGAATGTGATACCACTACACTATCGAGACAACCCTGCTGGCTGCAAAGCTATCTAACGAGGTATAGGATATGCTAACGTAGGTGACCCAATTCAATTTTAGCTCAAGGCTTAAATAACTTGCAAGGCAAATGACGCGGATCCGAAACGGATTCAATGTTTAAAGACAAACAAATATTATTAAATAAACCAAGTGGTGCCATTTAAACATAACGCGAAATAGCCAAATGCAAGGCACATCGAAGAAGTGAAGAAGTCTTTCCGTTATTACAAGTCACCTTTCATATTTCAAGTCACCTTCCAAATTATTCGTAGTTGAAAAGGAGAGGTTACTATTGTCAAAGTTTCCGCCATGTTTTGTTCCACGTGCGGGGGATCTTTGACAGATAATTTTAAGTTTCGTACAGAATGTGACGTTGAAGTTGGCAGACGAGAAGCAAAAACGAAAGCTTGATGTTGATTTATCGTTGGAAGATTTTAAGGAAAATAAGAAAATAGAAAGGGCCACAATTTTTCGCACGAAGCCCAACAAGCTGACGACTTGCCGAAACAGTGGCAGTGGTGGCCCGACTGTTTAGAAGAAGACGAAACAAGAAGATTATTTCTAGGAATGCATAGACAATACTTAAGTCGCAAAGTGTGCCACATTGCCCGATACCCGAATGATACAACCTGGGCCATCCAACTCTTCCTGAATAATATTTTTAAATTCAATTTCGTTAACATCCGTTGAGTTTTTCCTCTGGAGCCCATAGTCTTTGAGTCGTTGCTTTAGGGTTGACAAGGACATGTTTATGTCGTGAAATTTCTGGAGAAAGCAAACGATGCCGTCGTATTGGTAACCAGCAAAGAATTAACTCTCTATTATTTGCCTTTCGTTTTCATTACAAAATTCTCCCGTGTTCCCTCTTATCTTTGTTCCACATTCCGGACAAAACTTTAAAGAATCTTCCAAAGATTCCCCGCACGTGGAACAAAACATGGCGGAAACGATTTTGACAATGGTAACCTCTCCTTTTCAACTACGAAAAATTTATTTATTTATTCAGCTTCACTACTCTTAGGTAGTCGGAGGACCCAACAGGTGTTACAACCCAATTACTGGACT
>JAOBAT010112945.1:0-14315 GCA_026413305.1 Hydrozoanthus tunicans
ATTAGAGAGGAGGGGGCTTATTAGAGAGGGAGGGGGCTTATTAGAAAGGAGGAGGGGGCTTATAAGAGAGGAGCAGGGGGACTTATTAGAAAGGAGGGGACTTATTAGAGAGGGAGGGGGGCTTATTAGAGAGGAGGAGGAGGGAGACTTATTAAAGAGGAGGAGGGGGGCTTATTAGAAAGGAGGGGGAAGGCTTATTAGAAAGGAGGAGGGGAGCTTATTAGAGAGGGAGGAGGGGGGGCTTATTATAATTATAGAGCATTTACAGTAAGTTTCAATTTATGTTAGATTTCTAAGTTGAAGATGAAAGTTTTAATGTATTGATTTTATTGTAATTTATTTGCCATTACTATATTTGTACTTATTATATATGTTTCTATTATAATAATTTAACCTCAATGTTTATTCATAATTTATGCTAGGTTGAAAAGGCAAGAAGTGACCAACTGAAACACTGGGAGGATCATCCAAAAGCCACTCTTGCACTAATCGTCCTACAAGACCAGTTCTGCCGCAGCCTATTCAAGGTGTTTATCTAATTACATACTACTCTGAAGTTAAGATGTACAAGAAGTGTCAAAGAAGCACAGTCATATCCATCATTTATTAAACTGCTTAGCTCAAAGATTGCTAGTAGTTACATATTATTTTTGTTTTAAAAGTACATTGGAAAATCAACTGATGGAATTTTGTACCTTATATACTTGAGACAGTTATGATAAGCCCCATAGAAATTTATTACTTCATAATTCCCATGCGTTTATTGGAATTTACAACCACACCAATTTTTTTTACTCTTTAATAGTAACTGCAAAACAAGAAAATTTTTGTATTCTTGGTTACAAAATGAAAACTCAAAACATAACAATGTTCTATAATTATATAATTAATAATCATTCTTCTGAAAAGTAATTTAAAAAGCAGTACCCTCCCCAATCACAGCTTTGAATTAAGTTGAAAGGATGGTAAATTTTTTTTTATGTAGCATGGATGAATGTTGTGACTTGTTGTGTGTGCATGGTGCCTCGAGTAGGGAGTCACTGATGTGGCACCATGCACATACAACAAGTCACAACATCAACCACGCTATACCTGCATTCTTGATCACAATGAACACAATCACTGCCATCGACTATTCTTAGAATCTCTTCATTCCAGCTTGGTTAAGCATAGTGCGAATGAAAGAGATGAATTTCCACAGGCATATGTATGTCCCACTTTTGAAATCTCTTAGTGACTTGAACTTTAAATGATATTATTCCTCTGAAGAAGAACCACAGCAAAGGGTTTGAAAATTTGGGAAAATTTTTAAAGTTTAAAAACTCTTTTAACAAATCAGTTTATACACAACACATTACTATGAATACTGATCACCCTCAACAAAAATAATAATCATTAAAGTTTGTTGGTGTTTCTAGTTTTGTCATCCAGCAGAATTATTATTTTTGCCTGTCACTGCAAAATTTATTTTTCCAATTTTTGCAATTTTTGTTTTGTTTCCTTTCTAATGAAATTCTTCTTTGCTGAAACTTCACAAAATTACTGTACATACAGTAGGTTAACAATATTTTAAAGAAATATTGCTTGCCTGTATTAATTTTCGACCACTTTGTTTGCATGTTTTTGCATGGGTCTCAAGACTTTTCACAACACTTCACAATATCCCACATCAGTTTTTTTGGAGCAATACTGTATATAACTAAAAATACAATATTGTACATACATCACATGATATTTTGTGCATGAAGTCTTGTTACTACAATTACATCAATAGTAAGTACCTGTGCATAAGGTTCACTATGGTGAAAGAAATTAATAACACTCTGCCCTTTCTGGATGTTTGCATTGACAATTCTAAGGCTAATTTTACCAAAACAACAGTTTTTCGGAAGAAAACATATTTGGGATTGTTTACTAATTTCTTGAGTTTTTTACCTAGAATGTATAAAGCCGGTTTAGTGAAGACCCTAGTATATTGTGCTTATAGAATAAACAACTCATGGTTAGGCTTCCACCAAGATATAAAAAGGCTCAGGGAACTTTAAGTAAAAACTCCTATCCAACACTTGAAATTGGTAAACATGTTAATAGCTACCTTAAATTAACAAGACCCTTTGGGAAAGGAAAAAACTGGGGAACCCAGATAGTCTTGAGAGTAAATATTTTAAACTACCATTATTAGGACAGTTTTCGAACATTGCACAAAACAATCTGACTAAGAAATTCTGTAAGGATGTAAGAATAAAACTAGTTTACAGCACCAACAAAATCATTAACATGTTGAACTCGGTAAAATACCCTGTCCCTAAGGAACTCTGGTCGCATGTCTTTACAAATTCACTTTTGCATTGCTTGCTATGTTGGGAAAACAGGTCATCTCATGTATTTAAACACCATATACAGTCGGAAGAATGCCGAGCGGACTGTTTTAACAAGTGCTTCAAAATAATAGACCATGGAAATAGCTTGCATATAAATGGGGTCAAATCTGCTCTAAACCATCAAGTTATGCATGTTAATTTCTCCTTGGAGATTTAGTTAATATTACAACATTTTATATTGTCTTTAGGCTTTCTAGATTGTATTTAAATTTGTTCACTTAGGTAACAACAACACTCTGAAGAAGAGGCGAGATGCCTCAAAACATGTTAGTTTTGTAGCATTAAACCATGATGAAACTGAAAAATGTTGTTTCATCCATCAAATTACTTAAGTACTGGTAAAATAAATAGGTAATTAATATGTTTTTACTTATTTATGCCTTAAGAAGTTATAATATTTTCATCTGTTGATGAGATGTTTGCATTGTTATGCCAAATTAGATTGATCCAAAAATCTGTCATAATTTATGTGTAGTTCCAGAAAATATCCATATCCAACTAGATGTACAGACTCTCTACTCTTCTGTTTTTTTCCATTTTGACAAATAAGGTTTAGTTTTGTTTTTATGATGGCATAGATCAATATTTAATGAGTTCAAGAATTTTAATGATTAACAAAAATTAGTTATTACATTATACAATGATAATTTACTACCAGGGAACACCAGAGATGTATGCTCGGGATGAATACTGTTTGAAGTTGTCCAAAATGGTAAGCAAGGAGAATATTATTGTATTTTATTTATTTTTATTATATGAACTGACAGAGTCCTGCCATCTGATTGGCTGATGAGAGGGCACGGTTTTCATGTAACAATTGTTTTTTTTCCCACTATTTTGTTTTGCATTCTACTTTTCTTTTTGTTTCTGACAAATTTTTGAAAAACTATAATATATTAGTTGAATAATTTTTAGCCTCATTCGCTCTGTCTTTACCAGTAAATGTCAGACTTTGGTCTCTTTGCTTGAATCTTTCTACACTTTGACTGCATGTCAAGCTCTCAATCTGAGATATGCTGTTCACCAACCAGAATTTATTTTACTGATTTTGGTCAACTAGGATCCTGTTCCAGTTGTAGCTAAATTTTTTTTTTTGCGGTTTTGCAATTTATCAAATGTTTTGTAAAAATTGGTTCATACATGCAGGAGATATCCAGAAGTTGAAAAAGGTCATGCATAATTTACTGGCTTTTGTAACTAGCTCTCCTTACATCCCCTTTACTGGCAGACCAGAGATAGATCCAGCAAGTAAGCCTCACAATGAGGGGTTTCTGTATTGGGAGATAGACCAGGGCAAACAGACCTGAAATAGGTGCATGTCTTTTCATTCCTTACATTTTGTTTTTTCCATTCTTTATAGGTTATAAGTGACAAAAAGCACACTGATTTTGAAGTAGCAGAAAAAGTGTTTCTGTACATGCCGTTAATGCATAGCGAGAGTAGAGAAGATCAAGCACACTGCGTGGAACTCTTTACCGAGCTGAGAGAAGGCGCCAAAGGAACAGAAAATGAACAAATGACAAACGGCAATCTCTTGTTTGCTAATCTTCACAAGGTATAGTGGGGTGTAACACTGCTTCAGTCCATCCTAAATCGATTTTAAGACATCTGTTACCAGTGCTGTAGAGTTTCTATCAAAAACTCTAGCAATCAACCATTATGCCAAATATGGCGATCTGTAAATCTACCCATACTTCCAAGTGCATAAACGTCTACCATTGCCATAGAAACACAAAAAAAGTAGGGTTTGTAAGACAGTGTTGTTAGTTGAGGAAGAGTTTACCTACCCCTATTTTCTTTAAGCGGCGTAAGGCTTACAGTGATTTGTGGCAAAATGTACAGGACCTGATAGGTTACCGGTAATTTCGTCCAGGTGCAAAATCGCCCAGGTCCGCTAAAGTGAACTCGCCAAGGTTTACGGTGAACTCGCGCCGGAACTTCATTCATTCATTTGTCTGTAAGATAAACTTACAACATTTGTAGACTTTTGTTTTCCAGTTCGAACTTATAAATTTTTGACTAAAAGATTTTTTAAAAAGACTTCGGTAATGGAACCAACCGGACCCCATAAGCGTGTGTATTAATATTGTCTGTAGAAGCAATGCGAAGGACGCTAGTGCTGATGATCCTTGAACCCGGTAAGTTTTTTTGATCTGAACTGGTTTTCGATCCAAATAAAGAAAAAAAATGGATAAAGAGTCCATTACAATTGGAAGTATTGAAAGTGATTCAGTAATGAGGTCAAAGGAAGACAAATGGATAGACTTCAAGTTAAGAAATATTTTTAGAAATATCAAACGAAGGTCGTATTAATACAACAAGACAGTACAGGTACCGCCATAATGTTGGCAATTTTAGCGAGAAGAGTTGAAAATTCTTCAAGTCATATCTTGGCGTGTTTACATTCTATGTTCCTCAAATTTGGCAAACCTTTGAAAATGAAAAAACTCATTAGTCAAAAAAATTGGGGATTTACAGTTTTTTGTTCCTTTGATATCTGACGTAATGCTATTAATGGGGCTGATACGTATGTTTCAACATGTTCAATTTGTCAATGACTAAAAGTACTTCATATTTCCTTGCTCCCCGCTGCACTGTTAAGTGTATAGCCTGCATTGCCTAATTTCACGTCGTGCGGAAAACTTGCACAAGCGGTTTTTTGCGGACAAACTAGAAAAAAAAACAAAAAAGCAGAGATACACGAAGGTGAACAAAAAACAACAATAACTCCAACAGAATCCCTTCTGGTTTGCTCAAAGTTGAAGATAGTATTCTTAGTGAATTTTTGTTTCTCATTTGGCTTATGCTTACTATCTGCCATTTTTTATCTGGACTTGTCGGCAAAAATCCGCTAGTGCCAGTCTCTCGCGCAACGTGAATTTAGCCTGCTTGGCGGCTGATTTTTAGGGGAGACACCAAGTGCCGCCATAAGACTTCAACATGTATATTAAAGAAAAGCCAGGTCATTTTGTTTGCTCCCCTGTTTAACATTACAGTCCCAGTTGATTGACACTTTGCCTCTCCCTAACAATCCTGACCCTGTTTAGGACAAATCGAACACAAATGTTTAAGACAACCCATTCTTTTTAATAGCCTTGTTTAGGACGACTGTTTTCACTAATACTAAGTAATATAAACTAATGGTTATTTTTTAATAAAGAATTCCTTAGGTTTTAAAATTTCTTGGATGGCCTCACAGAATTCGTGCTTGTTAGAATTTATTCTGTTAGTTAAAAAACAGGCCATCAACTATCAGGTCTGAGAAGACTTGACCTCAGTCCAGGAACCACGTTTGCTCTCTTTCTCTATGATTGCTGAGTAAAATATTATATTGCGTGACAGAAATGAAGTTGTTTATGTAAAGGGGAAAAAGACCATGACACTTCTAATCATAGCGGTCTACTTGAAAACCTTCATAAACAGTTTACTTAAGGTTATTGGACACGCGTTTCTATCCAGTAAGCTCTTAAAAAGTCACAAAGATCACTAGAAACTAGGGCTTACTCACTCGTCACCTGTTAGCACAAGTGCGAGAACCAAAACCAAGATTGCAGAAATTAGCTACCCCGTTTAGGACAACATTATCACAAATCTAGTCAGCCGAAGGATAAAAGGACACCCTGTTTAGGGCAGAAATACTCAAAAACCGTACCCTGTCCAGCGACACATTTTCATATAGTCAATATAAAGGTGTAGCCCCCACCCCACCTCGAAAACAGCCGCTACGCAGGCTATTTGTGTGCATTTTGCGCAGTGGAAATCAGTTGTACATCAAGTTTAAGTTTAAGTTTTGTGCCTTCTACGTCTCCTGGGACTTGAGAACTGTTGCTTACTACAAGACAAATTAATTCAAGCATAGATAAATAATTGGAAGTTGATTTAATAAAAGTGGCTAATATCTTTCTTTTTCGTTTCCCTGATAGATGGCTACAAAACGAAGACCTAAGACCCATAAACGAAGGCCCTAGCTTTCAAAACTTTTTCGAAATAGCTTAAAGCAAATTCAAACATGACTAAATTTTACTGAATGGTTTTCTACAAAACTGAGACCCTCGCTAAATTTGTTAAGATGCCTATAATGTTGTTGCTCCTTGTTTCTACTTCTCTCAGAAATGATATTTTAAGGGTTTTAGGCCTTTTGGAGTGATTTCTAGTCAATTTGGACAGGGTCTTCGTTTTGTAGTGTTTGTTGTTGTCTTTTTTTTGGGGGGGGAGGGTTCTACAAACCAAAGACCCTGGCTTATTTTGCTGAAAAACCGTAAATCGTGTTGCTCCTTATTCTAATTGAGTAATGAATCATGTTTGAATCTTTTTTATGCAGTTTCGAAAAAGTTTTGAAAAGGTCTTCCTTTTTGGGTATTAGTTCTTCGTTTTGAAGCCACCCTTTCCCTGATGCAATAGAAAGCTTACAAGTTTTAGTTACTTTTCTATACATTCAAAGCTCGACATCTTAGTGTCTTAAATCTTAAGAAATTGTTGTTTTATCTTCCAGGAAGTGGTAGACATGTTTGGTCGTTTTCCACAAAGAAACAAAATCCTTGGACGAAAGGACACCCCTGAAGAGGAGGAATGGCTCAAAGACATTCCAGCAAAATATAAGTGGTGATTTGGAAGTACTGGCTGTTGTGTCGTTGGCTTGTTCATCTACATAGTGTTTTGAAAACTCTATCTTAAGCAATTTTAGTCAGCTTTCAACTGACTCTGCTCGACATCTTGTACTGAGTCCCTTGTATCTCAATGATTTGGCAAATGTTATTTTTATTTATCAGGTTTGTAGCCAGAAATGTTTGTGGTAGGGTGCGGTCGAACCAGAAGGGGGGTCTTGGGGCTTCTCTTTCAGGAAAATTTGAAAAATAGGTTATGTGAGCCTGAAATGTAAAACAACAGGCAAAAACAACTTAGAAACCTGGGTATTATTAAAAATTTTGATTTACAAGATCATTTTAGAAAAACAAAGAATATGATGTTCCTTTTTCAAGTAGTTGGTCAACAATAAAAGTGGATCTTTGCCTACTGTTGGGGTGGGGGGGGGGTGCAAGTGCACGCATTGCATTCCCCGCCCCTCCATAAGGGCTTTTTTATAGTGATAGTAGAAAATTGTTATTAATTGTAGTAAAACTCAAGCAAGCAAAAATCGTTTTTGCATATCAGAGGCGTAAAACGCCATTTTAAACACAGCAAACTAAAACCATGCTAGCAGCTCGTTCATATAGTTCTTATTTTGCTTCATTAAGGTTGTTGTATACAATTTCAGTTTTAGCTATGTGTTGCAGTTAGTTTTGGATTTAAGCTAAGTTTATGTTGTTATCATTTTCCATAGGACTTTTAAAAATTGTTTTGAGTAGACGGACCAAACGAGCACCAAAGGCGCTAATCCCAGGGGGGGGGGGGTCCAGGGGCATGCTATCCCGTAAAATTTAAAAACAAGGTTGTACAAGACTGAAATGTAAAAACAGGCAGGCAAAACCAATCTTAACACCCAGGATATTATTCAGGTTTTTGACTTTCAAAATCAGTTTAGAAAAACATAGAGGATAATGTAGCTCTTGTAAACTGGTTTGTCTTTATTGTCCGAATTAGGAGTATGTTAATTAATTTCATTTATTGTTATCTTTGTTTTTTACACTCAGCCACTAACCACTGTCATTATGATAATAAGCAATTATCTCCTGCAGTGGAGGTGACTAGTGGTGGATATTTATCGAGGTGCGAAGCCAATTATAAGATTTGTCATTAAAGAGCTGCAGTTATATACTACAAGTTTAGCCACTGATATTAGGTTCACCTGGAGTCCCTGATAATCATACTTTCTATTTACACTATTCCACTGCACCTTCACTATATATTATTCTTAGACTAGTAATCATCACAGGGAGCCCAAACCATATCAGTTGTATTGGTTTCTTTTTTCAGCTTCCTTGCCACATAATCAGCAAATTTTGTGAGGTACTTTTAAGTTTACACTTGTAAAATGTGCTGAAACAAATAAAACTGAGTAGTTGCTTTTTCAATAAGTTTCTCTACAAAAAAGTGTTTTTTCACCGCCTGTGTGTGTGTTTGGGGGGGTGGGAACTGGATGCAAGCCAGTTTTTCAACACCTATCTCATTAGATTCTCCTTACATACCTCTTACAAAATAAATAAATTTTTAACGATAAAATGAGAGGCCAGTGATCAAACAAAGCAAGCTGCAGAGTATGAAAGGCGAAATTCTCCCAAACTGGTTACGGGAAAAGTATGGGCTGTAGTTGGGAGAATTTAGCAATACATCATGTGGCTGGAGGTATTATGTGTGAATGAATACTAATGTTTCCTTCCTATAACAAGTACGACTGTACTACGGGACCAGGAACTGGTGGTATAACTGTATTAAGCAATAAAATGCATTTTCCGGGCCGTGTAATTTTTTATTGCATGATGGGGGAGGGGGGGGGGGAGGATGTTGGGAGAAACAAAAATAATGGACTATTTGAACTACCAATGGCTGCAAGGGTTACTGTCCTTAACAGGTAAAACACCAAGCATGACGTTCGTCAATAAGCGGCTGTTTATTGTTTTCTCTTTTCATTCGGTCAAATTTGGTTAAATATCGCTACCCTTCATAAGACAATATATGTGCAAAGAGTGAACCCTGCATGTTTAAGACAACTTGAGTGAAATTGTATAACCTGTCTAAAACAAGGACCTCGAAATACCATATCCTGGCCGGCGGCACGTCCCTATATAGTGGATATATGGGGGGGGGTGTGAAGAGAAAATAAACCAGGCTTTGCCGACCTATTGACTCGCCCAGCAAACTAAATAAACTTCCGAACCCACTTTGAATTTGATCAAACGACCCCAATTTCGAGGGTTGAGAGGTCAGATAACCATATATATATTCAGAAATGTCCATATCACAAAAACGAGACTGAAATGAGAATATCTACTCGGCACGGGTCACAGGTAAAACGTCACGGGTCGTGGGTATTTTTCTGTGTATTTTGTAGCAGATTACTATACGTAAGGAGGAGGTTTAGTTGAGAATCTATGGCTTGGATTCCGAGCATTCGCCCCATTTTATAAATAGGTTACCATAGCAATTACAGATATGACGTCATCAAATCTAGAAAAGGAAAGTGACGTTTTTATCATGTTACCAAGGTTACTCGTGCAACAAACTCTTAGCAGCTACCAATTGTATTCTTTTTCGGTAGTTATTTAAGAATGTCGGCTTCTACAGTAAATACCAACGATGGTGCATGTAACAAATAACTATGTTGGAGCATCACTCCATTCTTGTAGAGAAACGGAAGTGTCGTTGTTGATACTTGAATTAAAAAATTGAATAAAATTAGTTTGAAGTTATGAGCAGAGCAACGTAGCAGTTAGCAGCCACAAACTGTCGCTATTTTCCTGTTAGAAGATACCGCCGCCGTTTTGTTATATACACTTTAGACACCTTTTCGTTATATACACTTTATAAGAATCATTGCAAAATCAGAACCATATGCCCATACTAAACCTCTTTTTTATAATTACGGTCTTCTTGACATTGTGAATATACATCTCTTACAAGTTGGCTTATTTATGTTTCAATTTAGCAAGAGACTGCTACCACAGTCCTTCCACTCACCGTTTCGAAAATGCTCCGAGATACATAGCTATTATTCAAACAGAAATGTTAGCAATTACAGACCACACAAGTGTTGAAGAAGCTTAAGGAAGTTTACAATTTCCTGTCAAAGCCCATCCTCTTGGAATGCTCTTCAACCAGATCTTCAAAGTAAACCATAACATCTCTTTAAAATTAATCTAAAATAGTACTTATTATAACAGGCACATTTTTTTAATTTTTTTTATACGTACAAATTGAGCCTGGATACATGTGTGCAAACTGAAATGAGTACATAGGTTTGTGGATATACAATTGATCATTTACTTATTACTAATTATACATATTTAGATGCATACTAAACAATATCGACAATGATATACCAATAGATCTATTTCATTGCGACTACATTAACAGGTAGCCTAAAAACATAAGCCTCTCGGTCTCTTTTTATACTACTTTGCCCTAGGTGTAGCAAACTTATTTAATGTAAATTGTTTTACTAAAAATCACAGTGTACAATATTATTATTGTTATTACTATTATTTATTATTATTATTATTATTATTATTATTATTATTTATTGAAAGAATTGTGTATCATATGTTATTATGTACGTAGTTGTTATAGAAATAAATTGGAGTTGAATTGAATTAAATCGAATTGATGCAAAAACGTTCAGAAATTCTTTTTTAAATATAAAACAATGCGAGATTCTGCGACTTAAAGTTTACCGCCATAAAACTTGCACCGCGGGCCGCATGAACCAAACGACCAACTGCTGGCAGGTCAAAGCTAACTATCGTTTGAGATCCAAAGAATGGAAATACCATATCGTTTTTGACAAGTCGAGGGTTTGAGGTACAGAGAAACCAGTTAAGTTGATCGACTGAGCGGTTTATTTTTGATGAGCAAATTCTTTATTATCGACTAAGCAGCCCTGAAACAGGCGAAAACGGAGTAAATCGAAAAAGACCTGTAGATTAACTTAAATTGATCAGTAGCGTGTAGTTTTGAACACTACGGTTAGTAACTACCGATTGATGTATTGCATGCCCGTTGCAAGAAGTTTTATTTTTGGAAGCGGTTCGATTCAGGATTTGATTTTGCACGATTTATGACTTATGTAAGTATACGTTTTGACCTGCACTTGGTTTTTAAACTTGTCTCTATTTTGTAGTTGTAGTTTGTACTGATTTGTCTATTTGCAAAAACCAAATTTCCTTACTGGGACGTTGTTCGTTATGCACTGAACAGATTAACATTGCTTAAGTAACGGAAAGTGAGTGAATATCTTACTTTTGAAAAAAAAATCGTAAGTAAGCACAAATACGACATTTTACTCAGTACTCAAAGTCAAAGGAATCTAAATTTTCACTTGTCCCTTATCTGCTCCGAATTAACCTACAGTTGTCTTGTCCTAAACTTTGGTAACTTTCGTTTTTCGCTTTTAGTTACGTAAAGCGTTTAGATTTCCTGGTAGTTCGATTCCCTCTTAAAGGTTTTCTTTTATGAAATATTTTAGAAAAAACCAATAATGCTAATGAATAATGATCGCAGCAAATTGTTAGTAAAATCATTGCATTTGCAAAACTTTTCACTCCCTGCTCTTTTTCATCTGTAGCCGAGAAATGAATTTGAATTGGTTTTGTTTAGCGACTGGTTAAGTCTCTCGGACTTTTTATTTAGATGAAGAAACATGAAAATTGGCCGATCATTGTGAAAAACTGATGCAGCTCAGTGTCGAAATGCTTGGTTGCCAACGACAAAGATCATCGATGCTTTCATATAAATGTCTGAACTATACATTATTTCTAGAACAGCTAAGCAACATGTTGGAGCTTCAGGCCGTACGCGTTGTTTCTTTTTTGTAGCAAAATGACCTCGGGTGCTCTTGAGCTAGGTTTCTTCTTTCCTTTCCAAAATGCTTTAATTGTTAACGGTTTTCAATTACGTTTAAAGTCTTGTTCAAACACTACCATTTTCTTGTTTTAGCGCTACATTTTCTTGTTCAAACGGTACAGCTATTTACGCTATTTACGCTACGATTCGTTGTTCAAAATCTTCCGCTGTTTCCTTTTTCAAACGCTACGATTTTCTTGTTGAAAAGCTACGTTTAACTTTAAGAAACTTTATGCTGTATTGAGTGGCTTGTTGGCTAATTAAAAATAATTTTTAGGTTCTGAAACTAAGAGACAACCCCCTTTTTGTCGAATCCATTGTAGAAATTTGCCAGGGTCTAGCTACCATGTTTGTATTCTTGTTCTATATACTAATATTATGCCTTGTCCGACAAGAGAAACATTATGACATCAACTTAAATTTGTTTTACTAGGACAATGGAAAGTACACCGGAAATGGCTACTCATGGAGAAACGGTTGAGGATTAACGGCCCAGAGCTTCACTGACCAGTGCATAACCATTGAATAAAATATACTCTGAGCGTGTTTGTCTGGTGTTTGGGTGGGATAGGAAGTGGAATTTTCAGTTCGCACGATAATTTTATCTGTCACTGAATTTTTATGAAAAAATTTTCTTGCGGGTAAAATCCTCTGCTTATACTTTTCCACCAATCTTAATAACCTTTTGTGTATCATTAAGAAATGAAAAAAATTTAGGTTGTATTTAGCCAAGCTATAAAAAGTCGAATGATACACTGTACACGAGAACCCACCCGTTAAAACCAATCACAAAACAAGTAAAAAGGGGCGACATTTTAAGGGGAAAATGTTACTGATACGTAAAAACTGCAACTAAACGAAAAACCATTTCCAGAGAGACTAAAACCAAAAAAAAACCATCACTCGTGGTGGTCAAATTTTCCTAATGCAAGATGACGCCATTTTGCTGTATACAAATTCAGATGTTCTTATTTGGAAAAAAATCCGACCAAAGTTGAAAAGACGTCTAGGTCTTGGTCTAGTGACGTAGGGTCCTACGAGCGTAGAAATTTGAGGCCCCATGGGGGAAGGGTCCAAGGAGCGTAGAAAGTTAAATGCCCAAGAGTGTAGGGTCAAAGGAGCGTAGAAAGTTAAAGGCCCAAGAGCGTAGGGTCTGGGTCTAAGTCTAGGTCTAGGGGCGCTGAGGGGTACAAATTTAAGGGCCCGGGGTGTAGGGGCGCTGAGGGGTACAAATTTAAGGGACCCGGGTCTAGGGGCGCTGAGGGGTACAAATTTAAGGGCCCCGGGGTCTAGGCGCTAGGTACTATGCTCTTTGGGGTATTAGTTCCCAGAAGTCTAGCGATGTAGGGGCCTAGGCGTCTGGGCAGGAGACTAGGGGCTTGGGGTCAAGGTCCTCGGGTCAAGGGTACTAGGGTACCAGGGACCAGGGAGCTAGGGGTCAAAGTCCAAGGGTCCAGAGGGCTATGGGTCTAGGTCTAGGGGTGTAGGTGTTCAAAGACCCAATACTAACCTTAAATCGATCAATGAAACAGGCTATATACTCGTGCCCAAGCCTACTCGGCCAACTTGTCAAAACTAAAACAAATATGTCGATTAGCTAAAACAAACGAAACACTTTCTCAGTTCTCAGAGAGCCGTGCAATCATTCGGTTGATTATGAGGGCCACCAATCGCGACGCTTCCGTTTAAACGTCGGCTTCTTCTTTTTTGAATCTTTTATCTGTAAATATCTCATAATAACTTTACGTGGGTTCCTTTCCTCGGTGTGTCCTGTACAGTCGCTACAGTCGGGGCGTTCAATCAGTACTCTTCATGTGTCCCCTCTAGTGTTAAAGTCTTTAATTTCTGAGCATAGTTTAACTTAAGGTAGTCAAAATATTATTGAAATGAGAGCACTTTTACTATATATCTTTTAATACCATTTTTGTGATATTTTTAACATTTATTTCGAATATATTGGATCTCTTGCAGTAATCGAAATCGGGGGGGGGGTTTCGGGGTCACAAGGGTAGGGATGACCGTCGGAAATGTCCCGAAAATACCCTAAAAAATACCAAGGGATGAAAATTTTCCTCCCTAAAAAATATCTTTGAGATTTAAAATTACCCTAAAAAATACCAATTGAAAGCTGAAAAATTTTCCTGGGTAGCTAGCGGGTCGGCACTAAGTCCCCTCGTGTTGCGCTGAACGTGATATGCAGTAAATATAGGCATGCACGTAATTGGGCGTTCTCTTTTGTCTTAGTTCTGGTTCAGTACTCACATTTTCTAAAACACGGGACTGCACGCAGACCAATACCATCACGTTTTAAACCCTAAAAAAGACCAGGCTCTTGGTTTAATACAGGATTTTGTTTAACAACCCCTAAAAAATACCGGACTGGCAATTTCAACCCCTAAAAATACGACGGTCATATCTACCATCCCAATATAGGGAGCC
>JAOBAT010112967.1:0-27426 GCA_026413305.1 Hydrozoanthus tunicans
CATAATGCCTAAATAAGTGTATTCCTGAATGATCTCCAACTCTTTCTTATTAATATGGAAAGTTACATAGTACAAGTAGTAGTAGTAATAGTAGTAGTAGTTGTAGTAGAAGTAATAGTAGTAGTAGTAGTAGTAGTATAGTAATAGTAATAGTAATAGTAGTAGTAGTAGTAATAGAAGCAGTACCAGTAGAAGTATAAGTAATAGTAGTAGTAGTAGTAGTATAACAGACTAGAGTAGTACTTGTAGAAGTAGTAGTTATCAAAGAAGTAGTGAATTTATTCAACTTTAAGTATGTTTTTCAAGTTTTTAACATTCTTAAAACTTTCAATTGATCGCAAAACAGAAATACCAGTTAAGATCTTATCTATACTAAATGTATGAATTCAATGTAAACAGAGACATCAAAACACACTTTATTTCCCAACTTCTTCCAGGGCTGTCATAATTGAATGTGTTTTATTGAAAAAGTAACAATTCTTGAACCACAGTCAAGTAAGAGAAAGAAAATTTATATTTGTGCACAGTTGAAACAAAAATTTTCAAGCTTCTAGGTCTAAACAATGTACAGACCACTAGCTTTGCTAGGAAGCAGCTGTCGAAACCTATCCATGAGTGATCACTGTTAATTGATTTTGTTTTGAAGGGCGAATATTCAGTCTTAGTTTTCAAATACTCCTATAATGTCACTGTTGCGATAGATGTGGTACTCCTGAAAAAAACAAAAATAAAAATAGTTTAACTCTCCAGGAAAGATTTCCAATTGTAGGGTGTAACAGTGCTTGCTGGACATCTTGGGGTTAAGCTAATTTAGGAGCTTGGGAGTTAAACTTGGCTGTATTTTTTAGGTGATTTCTTATGAACAAACCATGGTCAACTGAAAAGTACCTTGTTACTAAACAAAACTGTTTGAGTTTCTTGATTCTCAGTACTTGTAAGTGAGAGATGTTTTGACATTCTTGATTTATGTCTTCTCACTAGGGGTAATAAAACAAAAAAAAAATTTTATGGTGAAAAAAAACAATTTGCATACTTATTGCTCTACCCTCTTGGCCTTGGAATATCCCCCCTCCTCTTGTCATCTACCTTAATCTTAATACAGTAACTGTTAGCATCCACATGTCGAGGAGGCGGCAGCTAGCACACAGGATGGGTAGGGCAGGATCTCATGTGGCTGTAAAGCCCAATCCTGGAGAAGCAGTCTTTCGTGCAGTTATCACAGACGTAGGTAGGTGGGGCGCGTGCAGAGGATGCACGCTGCTTTCTCACCGCTCTATTCAATGTGGCCGTAACTCTATCATCTTCCTCAGTAATAGCAGTTGAGATAACTAGAGAAAGTAATTTTTTTTCTCTAAAAAATTGAATGAATACCAACTGATTACCTTCTCTTCAAGGGTGACCTTAGTTCCACCATACTCAGGGAGCAGAACATTGTCGCCAACCTTCACATCTACTGGAATGACTTTCTCATCCTTACAATGGATAATCAAAACACATAGTCACTACATAATAATTGTATACATAAAGAATAAAACATTAATAAGGAAAAACTACATGGGAAAATCCTGAAATTAATGCACACCCATCCCCCCCCCTATGGACCTGTGGGTATACACACACTGTGCATGATTATGGTACTACTTTATTTTTAAATGTTTTTTAGTGAAGGCATGCATATTATCTAATTTAACAACATAAACTATAACTTTGCTGAGAGAGTGTGTAAATAAGATTCAGTACTTTTCGCATGCCTGGTCCTACAGCTACAACTGTTCCTCGAAGCATTTTCTCCAATCCTTTCTCTGGCAGGAGAACACCACCTTTTGATTTCTGTTGAAGAAAAAACTTGGAATTGTTACATCAGTCCCAACAAACTTTAATATGTACAGGGGGCAATGAAGGTTATAGCAAAGTTAATTTTTTAAACATGAACAACATCCCATAAGGGACTAGATTTTGACTGTTTGACTTTTCTGCTTTCTTTGATAAAACTACAAAGAATGCTGATGTTACTTACAAAGAAACATGTCAGGGGTGGGATGGGGAGAGTATTAATATCCGACCATCGGCAAAGCTCGTACACTGGGTCGATTTCAAAATGATACCACAAACGAACTACTTACCGTTTCTGGTAGAAGTTTTTCTACAACGACTCTGTCGAAAAGTGGTTTAAAACTACGCAGAGCACGAGCCTAGAATGAAGAGAGGAACCAGTAAATTTAAGGCGATAAGTACATTTACATACCGCCGAAGATTAACATTGAAATCACAAAATTCTGCATGTTAAAAAAAGATGCAGGTTCACAGTTTTTTTTTGGTTAAAATTACTTGCTGTATACATGTGGAAGAAATGAAGTTCAAGCATACAGCTGATGTCATAGCTGACAGTCAGGATCACGTGCAAAATGAGAAAAATTCGAATTAAAGAAGAAACTAAAAACTACTTTACAAAGTGGGCATCAACTTAATCAAACACAATTCTAAGGAAGAGAAACCCAATTTTCACTTACCATTTCTATGTGATAGATCGAAGAACCTATGCACAAACCCCCTGAAATCTTCTACCGAGAACGCACTGCACGTGGAAATTATGTAAGTGGCTGAGCGCATGCGTAGTTGGGTAACACCTCCATTGAGTTTGCGCAGATCCTAAACTTCAACCGGCCTTGATCAGTTTCACGGTGCACGTGTGGCGGACGAAGTCTGCAAACTCGACAAAAAAGCATTATATTGCACTCTAATTTGTGCTTCAATCTCTTGTTCGATCAGCTTCAACATTTATCCTATTTAAAACGTAAGTAACTGTTCTATCTTTTTTTAATTCATGACACGGCCTTTTGGTGATTTTGGCAATATTCTTATCTGACAGTGTCACGTGGTTAAGCACATTACACTGCAAAAATGATTCCCAATATCTCTCTTCCTTAATTTTTCTCTCCTTTAAATAAACTTGCTTGTTTTTAAGTAAATAGAGTTTTAGCTAATATTTGAAAAAGTTTTCTTTAATTTTGTTCAATATGCTGATTTTTAAAGGCCGTTATCGATCGGCCTATCGCGTGATGCAAACTTCTCCAGTTTTGCGCAATTTTTTAACTCTGATGCTAGCACTGTGCAGTTTTTGATTAGCTTCTTCTTGGTAAAGCTTGTAAAGCTTTTAAGATAGACTTAGTGAAACTGGGCATTCTCAATGCAGTCAACTTTAGCTAGGCTCCAAGATTCCATCATGCCGCAAGACCCCTACGTTCGTTCAGCTTTTGCCTAACGAAGATGCACGTGGAAAAATCACGGTTCAGTCATAGAAAGATTTTTGATTAGTCTTAACCTTTGCAGAGTAAGGTGATTTATAATGAACATACACTGATTCAGCTCTCTGTGTTTTGCGTTTATTCTGCCAGTAAACTGGGTGTAGTTGCGGCACTGAATATCCCGGCCCACTTCAACAATTTTCATGGACTATTTTTCGTGTGGACACAATTCGCTAGTACTTTCACGCTCACCATTCATTCAGTTACTTTTCAATAGTAGTTGATATGGTAACACTGCCCTTTGCCCTAGAATGTATCGTCTTTCGAGTGTGTTGCGTCCAGCAAGGCAGGTGTTGAACACCAGAGTGATGTCTCCGCGCATAGCAATGGGGTTCAGCACGAGCAAGAAACAGCAAGCAGCTAAGGAGATCAAGTTTGGAGGAGAAGCTCGAGCGTCGATGCTACAGGGAGTTGACATCCTTGCTGATGCAGTTGCGGTAACACTTGGGCCAAAGGTATTGTGTTTTCATGTGGTTTATTGTCTTTTGGATTTCTATTAAGAACAAATACATGTACCCAGCAACAATAACAGAGTTGAAAGGAATGAGTTAGCATCTGAGTTTAACAACTAGTTTCTGTTGAAAGCTATAAAGTTGTATCGTGTAGTTTTGTTATGTTGTGTGGGCTGCATTATTGTTATTGTCTGAAGTGAGGGCTTCAACTGCAGTTATGGCTCTTTGTCAAAGATGAAAGCCTTTCAATCATTTCTATAGTTACCATGGTTATCAAATTTAAAAAAAAGAATTCAGTAGTTTTTCAAGAAACAAAAATTGATGGTACAAAGCCTTCAAAAGTTACTCTGATAACTTTTACTGTTTTGCATCTTTTCACCTGGCAGCAAAAAAATTAAAGTTAATGATGTCAGTTGTTCAATAACATATTCTAGCGTAATTGTAATTCTAGCCCTTATAAATAATATATTTTGGAAAACTTTGAATACCTGTACTTAAAATTGGAAACAAAATTTTTTTGAAACTTTTTTTAAAAGTAAATGGCCTCTCTTAAGATAATCAATAAAAGATTAACTGCATCTCAATCTGTTATGCCAGTTCTTGTCCTTTCATAAAAAAGATTCTCATAGCAAGACCCCCCATAAAATGCTCCTTAGATATATTTGTTTTTAAAAAATCAATAACTTGTTGAAATCATGTTACTAGTTTTACCCCAATATATTGATAGTCTGATGATTGTTTAAATGTATCTTTATAAAAGGGAAAAAATGTAATAATTGAACAAAGTTTTGGTGGACCAAAAATCACCAAGGATGGTGTTACTGTTGCAAAATCCATTGAGCTAAAAGACAAGTACCAGAATGTTGGTGCCAAGCTCGTCCAGGATGTAGCCAACAACACAAATGAAGAGGCTGGAGATGGTACGACTACTGCAACTGTTCTGGCAAGATCAATTGCCAAGGATGGCTTCGAACAAGTTACAAAGGGAGCTAACCCACAAGAAATTAGGAAAGGTTGGAGGAAATGAAATTACTCGTTGTTTTGTAATTTCAGTTTCACAGATAGTAGTAGTGTTGTGTTAGTAGTAGTTTATATAAGAAAAACTAAACCCTTTCTTGAGCCTAAGTGGCTCACTAGGCCAGTTCTTATAATCTCCGGTTTCAATAGTCTTGCAATTGGGCTCCCTTGGACAAGGTACAGTACTAGTCTATCACCGGTTAGCCCCAAGCAGAAACCAGTACTCATTTATTAGATTTATACACTTTCAAGAGTCCACTGGAACAAGTCTGGTAAAGTGTCTTGCACAGTGATCAAAAGACAGTGAGTAGAGAAGCCTATCAGATTGCAGCATTCAAGATCTATAGTGTACTACTAAGTTGGTTTTTACTTGATAAATAATTTTTTTGTTTACTCTTTGCTTTCAGTGTTCAAACTTGCCTCCTCTAGGTGGCCAATGTTATTGAAAAAATGGATGCTGGCCACTAGAATTTTAGAACTTATAGCCTACTACAAAATTGTTTGGAGCCTATAGGACTGATCAACTAAGAATTAATGTTTCTAATATAATGATAAACATATTTGGGCAAGCAAATCTGCTTACAAATGCAGTTTTCTTGTCCACATAGCTATAGACTCAGTCGTAGAATGGATTACACATTGAAACATGTGTGGCTCACTTGAGCTCAGGCTACTGTATTTTTACCTCTTGTAGCTGGTTGGTGCCTTGAAAGAAAGTTAATTTTGAACCCTAACCTAACTAGGGAAATAGCCATTGTCTATGTAGTAAGAATTAATATGAACTGTGTTACCCCTCTTGTACTTTAGCTAATGAATCTGATCATCTGTTGTTGCTTCAGGAGTCATGCAAGCAGTGGCAGCCATTGTTGAACACTTGAAGACCCTTTCCAAACCAGTAACCACACCAGAAGAAATTGCCCAGGTCTGTCATTGTACCAGCTGTAACACTTTGACTGAATGTTGAGGAATTTTCCAATAATGAAATAGTCCGCAACAAGTTTTGTCTTTTAAGTTTTTATGCACCTATGTTACATCAGTATTATATTTAGGCCAGCAGCCAGTCATTTCTGCCAGAGGATGCGATTGGAAAAGAAAGCAAGACTTTATGGGCAGGTCCAGGGGCATGTCCCGTCAAAAAATTCTGGAAGCTAGGTTGTTCGAGACTGCAGAAAACAGGCAGGCATCTTGAAAAACCTTGGCGAATTCAAACTATAGAACTTCAAAATCAATTCTGAAAACCTAGAGGATATTGTTGCTTTATCAAAAAGTCTATAACAAAAATGTTGACCCTTTCTGCCTGGGGAGGGGGGGAGTTGTGAGCCACCAGCCTGTTACACCCCCTCCCCCTACAGGCCAGACATTGGTGTATAAATAAGAGAATGAATTCATCCAACATTTTTATGTTGACCTTCAAATAATCTAAATTGAATTTTGTGTGTCAGTGCATAGGAAAAATGTAGGGATTTCTTGGTTGTGATGTCAGAATATTAAGTTACTACTATTGCTGGAATTTAGAATTAAGTGCTTCAGAACATAATGATGAAAATGTTTATTCTTTTCAAATGTGTCAGCAATTACATTTTTATCGCTTTTCAATTATTGTTTTCTTTATTTTTCAATTTATGTTAACAACAATTTTGTTTATTTCTTGATTGTCAATTTAGGTTGCAACCATTTCAGCTAATGGTGATAAAGAGATTGGTAATCTTATTTCGGATGCAATGAAGAAAGTTGGCAGAAATGGAGTAATAACAGTGAAGGTTAGTTTTAACTTGTTTTAGAAAATTCAGATTTCACCCAGGTTATTTTATTTGTGTCATGTTTTGGAAAGAATTAGTTTCCTTTAATTTAAACTCTCTTAATGTCAGGATGGAAAAACTTTGTATGATGAACTGGAGGTGATTGAAGGCATGAAGTTTGACCGAGGCTACATCTCACCTTATTTCATTAACACCACCAAAGGTAAACAAAACTACAGCATATTGCAGTCTAATTATTATTTAATTCAGATTCCAGGTTTAAAGCCAATTTCAAAATGTTCTCGTCACTTGAGTTTGTTCACTTAATTAAACCCCTTTCTCTGGAAGGCTTGAAAATAGCTGTAAATAAGCACTGTTTGGGCTTTAATTGGAGATGAAGAGAGATAACAAACTACTTGTTTAGGGAAATACCATGTTGTATTGTATGTAGTTCTAGACAATCTAGAAATTGTTTGAAGAAGTGCAACTGACAGAAAAAAACACTTTGTTTGTACTTGAAAGTGTTAATCAAGAGTAATAAGTACTACAACTTTTTCGCTTTTGACCAGTAGAAAAAATTATAAAAATTGATAAGTTACCTAAGATTTAAGCTAGGGTAAATGATATTGGATACTTTTTTACTATGATAACTTACATGTTATTGGTTTTTGTTAAAAATTTACAGGTCAGAAGGTAGAGTTTCAAGATTGTTTGGTCCTTTTGTGTCAAAAGAAAATCTCCAGCATCCAGCAAGTGGTCCCTGCCTTGGAGCTTGCGAATAGTAACAGAAAACCTTTGATCATTGTTGCTGAGGATGTTGACGGTGAGGCTCTCAGCACCCTTGTGTTGAACAGGTCAGTTTTCAAACAAAATCTCCAGGTGTAAGCTTCCAACTTCACTTGAATTCTTGAACTGACATTTCAAGTTGTTTTTAACCTGTTACAAATTTCTATGGAATAATGAAAGAGACAAACCAACTGCCTCATAAATTAAGGGTGTCTGATCATGTTTTTAGCTTCTTTCTTGGAAACGTAGCTGCCATATTTTAAGTCAAAGAAGTTTTTTTTTTTTTTGATATCTGCCTCTACTGCAGTACTAGTAGTACTCCATTTGACTTCAAGGGTACCTTAAGCTCTGATGGTCTTTATTCTTTTGAAACAAGCTCTAAGCTTTGGTTTTTCTGCTGCTGTTGATGCTTCTCGTTTTATAATTATTTTGTTCCTTTCTTTCCCTTTTGTTTGTTACACCAGGGTTCAACAATTTTTGAATGGTGCCATTGTGTCAACTCTGCCTTGAATTAGTTTAGACACCCACAATTTTATTTTGTAACTAGACAGGCCTTGAACTTGCCACTTATAGGTGGCCAATTGTACCAAAAAATGAATGCTGGTTACTAGATTTTTAAAACTTGTAGCCAACTGGTCACTACAAGATTGCATGGAACCAAGGCAAATGGCTAACAAAATATTAAGTTTCTAACAAAGTGATAAACAAGTAAAGCTTATCTGCTTTCTGTGATCTACAAACAAATCTGGAAACAAATGTAGATATTGTTCTTGTAGTTATTGTTGTTATACACACACAGCACAGATGTAGTATGGATTAAACAATACAAATAATTTTATACAGAGTAGAATATATATAAAGTAGAAATTGCATTCAGGCTACAAATTTTTTGTCTCTGGTTGCCAGCCAGCTACTTAAAACAAGGTTTATTTCTAACCCTGTTAGATTATTAAAGTAAATGTACATAAAATTGCAGATTGAAGATTGGCTTACAAGTTGTTGCTGTAAAAGCTCCAGGGTTTGGTGACAACCGCAAGAACATGCTAGCAGATATGGCTGTCGCAACTGGAGGAATGGTAATGTTCACAGTCACATCCCAAGTTGATTTATAATTTTGTTATAAGCAAAAGTTCCTTTTGCAACTCAGATGTGAACAAGAGATATATCAAGAGCCATGATGTTAATAAGTTTTAAATATATGTAGTACTGTTCAACAAATGACTGGAACAAGCATCTCTGATCCATTAACTTTGTGAAAATAGGTTTGCTTGTAGATTTATGCAACTCTTTTTTTCCACAGCAAGAAAAACTACTCTCGCTAGCCTCTGAAGTTGATATCACTACTAGCTAGAAGTATTAAAAGCAAATTCCCTACATTTTTGCTCAATTGAACAAAACTTAAAAATCCCCTTTAAGTACAACTCTCCCAGGCATGCATGGTAAAGAGAAAAAAGTGTCTAGACCTTAGGAGAATTGTAAAACCAATTCGAAGTCACTGACATTTCATTTGCACTACGAGTTTGAATTCATACATTGGTTAATAATTTATACTAAGGGATTTACAGTGTATGATTTTTTAATTGAAGGTGTTTGGCGATGAAGCTTTAGAGACTAAAATTGAAGATGTTCAGCTTCAAGACCTGGGTGAAGTTGGTGAGGTTGTTGTAACTAAGGACGACACCTTATTCCTGCGCGGCAAAGGGAAGAAGGAAGATGTAGAAAAAAGATGCCAGCAAATCCAGGAGGAGTTTGAATCTACAAATTCTGATTATGAAAAAGAAAAACTAAATGAAAGACTTGCCAAACTTTCAGATGGGGTAGCAATCCTGAAGGTCAGTTTAGTGCCGGTGTTGTTTTGCACTTCTGTAAGGTATATAAAGCTGTGTGTGTGTTGTGATTGTTGATGCTGTAGATCAGCGAAACTTGGATTAGATCCAGTTGCAATGGTAAGGGCTCACATGAATCTGTATAGTTTATGTTGTGTTTAATTTAGTTTTAAGACTATTGTAGTTTTATTTTACACAACTATAACTACTTTTATGGACAATTTTCTCTAATTTCAACAAAAATAATAAACAATTCTTTTTTTCCGTTCAGATTGGGGGCTCAAGCGAAGTTGAAGTAAATGAGACAAAAGACCGAGTCAATGATGCCCTTAATGCCACAAGAGCGGCTGTTGAAGAAGGCATTGTTCCTGGTGGGGGTGTAGCTCTTTTGAGGTGTTCTTCTGCGCTCCAGGGAGTTAAATGTGACAACAACGACCAGCAGATCGGTGTAAATATCGTCAACAAGGCTTTGAGAAAACCTTGCCAGACTATTGCAGAAAATGCTGGTGTTGAATCTACTCTGGTCGTTGAAAAGGTGGGATTATAGATTCTGAGTTTGGTTTAATACTAGTGAAGTAAGTGAGGGTAACTTAAATTTTAGCGTTTGCCTGAAATTAAGTGTCTTTGTCTATTAGCAGGGTAATGGGAAAATCTAACTGGAGAATTTTAGCGACACTGTAGTTAACTGTTAGTTGTCTCACAGAACTTGTTTCTTGCGAATCAGTTTTTATGTCTGTTGTATTCTATGTGCAACAGATAAATATTATAAACTCTGACATGCATACATATATATATATATTATAAACTCTGACATGCATACATATATATATATATATTATAAACTCTGACAAGGCTCACATGTGGATGAAAAATTGTGGAATTTGAAAGTGCATTTTTTGGTGTGGAAAAGTCATGGAATTAAGGGGAAGTAGCCAAGATCTTAAAATTAAGAGTCTTGGAATTTTATTCTTATCCTAAAGCTATGGTTTTTGGTGAACAGAATGAATTTAAATGATTTTAAGTTGGGCACAAGTGTGCTGAGAAAATCTGTCATTTGAAATTGAATCAAAGTGTGAGTTTCAAGATGTTTTTCTGTCATTGAAAATTGCCTTAATTGGTCATCAAAAAGTCATGAAACTTCATTTTTGTTATGTGAACCCTGTATAGACAAAACCAGGAGATGATAAATTTAACACTGCATCTTGTCAAAACTGGCAACAGCATCTTTGACTAGAATTCACACTATTATTAAGTTTATCTGGCCATGTAAGTCCAAACCAGTATGTACGAAGGGATTATTTTAGACCACTGAACTTTGCATTTCTCTTCCTTTTTTTCTTAGTGTTTATTGTTGATAAAAATAGGTACAAGCAAGGTAACTTTTGCCAAAAGATATATGTGCCACAAAGTATGCCATCATTTTCATTTCAAGTCTACCAAAACAGCAAAAAAAACTAAAGATTTCTAGGTCCAAAAACTAAGGCAGTCTTGGAATTTGAGTTTCCTCTGGTGATCACTCGAGATCAGTCATTAAATGTAAGATGCTTAGGTCCCCTGACTATGAATATGAACATAGAACATTTTGTTTTTGTTCTCTCAAAACCCACTCGTTTGGGCCCAACGGACATCTGTTAAGTTCAAAGTTCAACCTAACACAGTTGAACCTCATTTCCAACAAATTAACGTACTTTCATTAGTAGTTTAGTTGAATGAAAAGATGATTTTATTTTCAATAATTAATATTAAGGTAATTTGAACTTAAATCTTTATTTATTTTAGGTTCTGGGGGCAGAAGGCACTCAGGGGTACGATGCACTCAATGATAAGTATGTGGATATGATCCAGCAAGGAATTATTGACCCAACCAAAGTTGTCCGAACCGCAATCACAGATGCCTCTGGTGTTGCGTCATTACTCACAACTGCTGAGGCTGTTGTAGTCGAGATGCCTCAAGAGGAGAAGCCGATGCCGCCAATGGGAGGAGGAGGAATGGGAGGAATGGGTGGAATGGGAGGAATGGGAGGATTCTAAATCAGACTTGAAACCAAGTCAGTCGCTAATGCCGAATTTGGGTTCCATCAATAATTCAGACCTAGTGAGAATTGCAGCAAGAACAAGCAGCAAAATTATTTTAAATTTGTTTGTTGGAATTTTCTTTAAATCTGATTCGCTAATGAGACCAATATTCCCAGTTAGGTCACTCCAATTTTTGCGTGGAATCGAACTCGTTAAGTGTCGCTTGCCTATGTGGACTTTTTAGGTAAAACCGAAGGCTTGGTAAATGTAACACGCACCTTAAGTTTAAGACTCCTGCTCTTCATCACTTTTTGTAATGATTTTTTTGCTGTAAAGGCGATTTCTGATAGATTTTGGTCACAGTGTTTCCATGAAAGTTTCGTGAACTATTTTAAGGCTATACACACTCGTTGAGTTAATCAGTGTTAGCTCTGGCGCGTGACAAAACCCTTTCAGTTTCCATGAATGGTGCAAGGGACCGATTTCATGCAATTACTTGTACAGACACATACAATAGGTTCTCTTACAAGCTGCGTTCTCATTTGAAGCAAAATAAAGCGTTTATGTCGAGTAATAAAGCTTGTGTGATTTTATCGTTTATATAGAATTAATTACCCACCCGCTTTCCTAGAAATTACACGCTTTTTTGATAAGAACCAGTAAAATTGGCCGAGGCTCATTCATAATTTTTTAGTGATTTGAACCACAAATTGTTCTTAAAATGTTCTTATTTCTATGTGTGTTAAAATCGAAGAAAAAATAAGCCAAAAGTGTTGGATTGTTTATGACTGTATAGGAAAACGAATTTGGTTTATCGTGTACTCGCCTTTATCTCCCGAGACCATTTCTAGTGATTATAAACTGCGAAGCATTTCCTGTTTTTTCTTTAATGCTCAGTTAAAGATTGGTCTTGACAGTTTGATGTCTCTTAATATTTGTTAAAACTTTTTTTGAGGAAAAGGACAACATTTTTTAGGCAACAAAACCTGTTTCGATCTTCTAAATTAAATGTATAAAAACTCTGCCTCTACGGTTTTTTGTAATTTTCATATTTGAAGTCATTCCTGACCATAATTGTATTTATGTTGCCGTTAAATCAACCAAACAGAGCACTAAAAACCACTAAAGCAACCTTCAAGAGACGCGCCTTTTCCAAGATGGAGGAAGATTGCACTTTCTGGGTTTTTTTTGGAAATTGTACCACAGACGGCCCAAGCTCAAGATGCGAGTTCTTACACGTGGCGGACTTTGCGATGTCCCGATCAGCATGTAATCATACTCGTGATTAACAAATCGGACTTTGCTGTTCGTTTGATCACTCGTTTAATCACAGCCGGACCGAATTCGACCCCACTCAGTCCTATTACCATGTGTGCGCGCGCGATTGCGATAACCATCTCGTTAGACGCACTCGGACCGTTATTCAGTGAACGTTATTTAAAGTACACTCTCTATGGAGTAAATTCTTTAATTTTACGAGGTGTGCTAGTTTGTTGCAATCATGGGCTGTTTAGCATCCAAATTCCAAACGAAAGAAAATGTAGGTCGTTATACGGTAGGCAATAACGTTTAGAAATCACATTTTATCTTTTTTACAATATACTTGCGGTATAAAGGCGTATGAGAAAGCAGAATGTTTTGGAGTTGCTGTTGCTTTATTGCAAATTGAAATGCCTCGTGAAATATGTTAAAAAATAATCGCTTCAAGTTTGTTTTAATAATACTTGGAAACTAGATTTTTAACAGTTGTCTTTTACTAAAATATTTGAGAAAACTTTCATTTTCCCATTTTCATATCGTCAGCCGGAGTAAACTGGACTATCTCAAATCAGAAAAATTTAACGCCCAAAAACACTTTGAGTGTTCGACTACCGGTTTTCAGCCTAGCAAACCCCTTTTCTAAGTTAACATTAACATTTTGTCTTTAAACCAAAGTTAAACTGAAACTGCAGTAAACTGTCTGCCCAGATGTTTTCTGGTGTACTTGTTTGTATTCTGGTCCGCAAAGTGATACTAGATTTTTAGTCTCAGCATGACAAATTCCTCGTTGCTTTTGTCAAGTCTTTATTGTTGTTTTACTCCCGATCTGCACGCCTTCGCTGTTTTTGCTCGATCCTTACCATTTTCACTAACACCAGCATTTTTTTCCCTCCACCATGCAATAGCGTTTTAGGTAATGGTCCGTGTAAGAACTAGGGAAACTCCCATTCTGCGGCATTTAACATTTCCCACACCAGAATGTTTGAATTTTAATACTGAGAAATCGACCAGTACACAACATAGTTCTTAAGTAAAAAGCATTGAAGCCATATTTTAAAGCATCGTTTCTTTTGTCCTATAATAATTAGGTCAATCAAAGAACTCCAAAACAAAAGAGAAGCAAACCTTTTGATTTTCAATGCTCCCCACGTAAAATTATTCTGAAGTTTAAAATCAGAGATGTTTCAGCTAGAAAGGAATGAATGAGTGAACTGGAAAGAAATACTTTAACTTACTTATGAATATATTGCCCATTTTTAAAATTTAGCCAATCAGATCAACAGTTTTATAATACCGCAATTAGCGCCTTTCTGCATTCCACTGCCGTTTTCCTCCCTAATTCTTACTTGGATCGTTATTTAATGAAAAACTTTTCTTACTTACTAATAGGTCTCGGTGGCCAAAAAGCAATGCGTTGAGCAACCACGTGACCGATACTCGGTTATCAGCAAGACTTGGAGTACAGACCAACTTATCGATGAGCCGACAACTCCAGACTTTAGCGGGAATACTTACTGTAAGGAACTAGGTAGCTCAGAAGGAGATGACACAAACGAGGCTGATTACTCCGTAATGTCAGTTCTCTCATTTCTAGCGGCTGGCGTTGACGGAGAGCTTGCCGGGAACGCATCCGATCTACAAATGGTAGTGTAAACCTATTTAATGCGTAATACGCGCTTTTTTAAAAATAAGAACAACTTTATAAGAACAACGAGGCTCAGATTGGCCAAATTTAAGAACAATTTAAGAACAAGCTGAGGCTCAGGGCTCAATTGAACAATTTTTTTTCCCTTTTAATCATTACCATTGCTTCAAATTAAACACAACCCTGAAGGTTCGGTTCCTTACAATCGGTTGTAAACATGCATACAGCATGCTGTATCTTCATAGGGAAATATGCAAGCAATCCGTTTTCAAATACAGTATTGCAGTACCTTAGACTTAGTTTTTCTTTGATTTAAACCACACATAAAAATAAGAACAAATTAAGAACAATTTGAGGCTCAAATCGCCAAAAAATTAAGAGCTACTGACTGAGAAAATCAAATACTCGTGGACAAACGTCAAATTTCGGATTTCTTCATATTTTGCCTGGAGAACCCCTTTGGTGAACTCCTTTTAGAAATCGCAATCAAACTTGCAACTGAGATTTTGTTTTCGAGAAATTTAGGAAAACCTAAATTATCACTCACGGGCCTTCGAAGCCTGGTAATCTCAATGAAAAGTCAGTCAACTTTGACTCTCGCGTACACGCAACTGCTTTATTTTATGGAGCTGCCATTTCTCATATTTAAAAATTTTTAAATTCAAACTATTTCGTCATCATATTTTTTCTGTTCAGTTTTGCGTACTTGTAGCATTAGTGCGCAACGCTCCGAAATTAGCCAAACTTTAATTACAGGTTAAAAAAAGCAACTGCGATGTCGAGCTTTGTCACAAATAATACACTTCTGGAAAGTTCTATTATAGCATTACAAACATCTTAATAACCGAGAGCGAGGTCTGTCCGGGAGAATATTTTGCCCGAGGTCTTTCACTGTACAGACCAAGCAAAACGAGGTTATTAAGATTTTTATTAAATGGCTCATTAGTTTGGTCTAAAAAGCATTTATTTCTTGTAAAAATATTCTCCACAATGTTCATTGAACCTCAATTTTCGCACCGACGACAAACTTGACGACTTTCTCCATTCTCTGAAAGTTTTCATTTACTATTTTACCTTTCTGGTTATTATTTTCAGTTGATGTTTCTTGTATAGAACTTTTCTCGGGTCAATCTTCAATACTTGAAATTTCGAGCGGATAATTAAATTCACCGGACATTGTTTTGACTTTTGAAGTCCGTAACTCAAAAAAGTCTGTAAGGTAGCTTATTGACCAAAGTTCAGCCAATCAGAATACTGGAAATTTGGTTATTGACCGAAAATCAGAGTTACCATTTTATAAAACATATTAAAAATGCAGCTTGGGTAATTTATAAACCGCCCGCTGCCAGTTTCGAAAGTCGGGACTATTTTTGACATTAGTGCAACACTCCGAAAGGGGGTTTTCCAGGCAAAATATGAAGAAATCCGAAATTTGACGCTTGTCCACGAGTATTTGATTTTCTTAGTCAGCGGCTCTTAAGAACAAGGAGCCTCGGCCAAATTTACTGGTTCTTAGGGAAAAAAAGCGTGTATAGAAATTCCATTTTAATCGCAACAATGAAAACATTTCTATTTTAGTTTCCCGCGCCGAGAACAGCGAATCCTGTACTCTGACTGGGCTTAGCTCGACCTGAATTTCCCTTATCTGTTTGTAACGCTCTCTTAAATTTGTATGTGTTGACTGAAAAGTTGAACAATTATAAGACTTCAGGAGGAACGATTTCTTTTGGTTTAAACATTGAACAACTCTTGCCATCTTCAGTTGGTACAATACAAATCTAACCGCGAAAGTATCTTTTATGTTTAACTAAAAAGGACTGAGATTTTGAAGTGTTTTCGTTAATCAACTAAAAAGCCTATAAATATCCAGCCCTTTTTGTACGAAAGCCTAGTAGAGCCAATAATTAATTTTCTTTACTTTTTCCACTGCCTTATTTTCCACTTCAGACTTTTTTGCAGATATATTTTCCACTTCATACTGTAAAAAAAGCCTGAAGTGGAAAATAAGTCTGCAAAAAAAGGCTAAAAACTGTTTGTTCTTCTCGGCTTTCGTATTTTTGACATAGTGGACTTGATTTGGCTTATTATAAACATTGTGCGATCAGCAATTTTTCGGTGATGATTTGCAGCAGTTGTCGGACTTTGCTTTCCTCTCCCGAGTCCTTTGCTCGTCGCATTTTCTCCTCATTGCTCCCTCCTCCCTTACCTGTCGCGCTTTCGCTGCTACATAGCCAGTTACTAATCATTTATGTCATTATTTATCACTCCTCAAATTTGATAATCTTTTATTTTAAAGTAACTTTCCCAAATGCAATATTATAGTATGAGGAGCATGCTGTAAATATTAGTTATTTAATATAGGATAACGATACACAGTCTAATTAACAACTATCTCTTAACCAACGGTAGGATTTAACAGAGGAAAAGTCGCCAATAGGAGAGACACCAGGAAAACTGTCCGAACCAAGGCGTAATTGGGTATCACTGAGTAATCTTATTTTGGACGGTGAGTGGGCAGGGACAGACACGGACGGCGGGGAGAAGCAAAGCATCATTGAAGACTAGGTCGAGTTTATTTTGGTCTTTTAAAAAGGTGAGCAGCCTTCATGAAAAAATTTTTCGGAAACCAATTTTCGAGTTTACGCAATGAAGTTTGGAAACAAAAGTAACGTAGTAGAAATCGCCAAATTTTTTATGTCGCGAGATATTTTAGTGTCACTACAATTTTTTGTTCTGAAAACGTTCTTGCTGTGTGGTTGTTGCTGTTGTTTTTGTTGTGATGTTTCAAAAATAATCTGAGAAACTAACTTTCCTGATTTGGAGCATCCTACGTCAAAGTGTTTTATATTATCATTTAGAAACACAAGCGAGGCCGTGTTTCGTTCCCTCAATATCTGAACCTGAATGTTACTGTGCTTAGCACCAAAAATGGTTATTACGCACAGGAAGTCAGCAGTCTATTTATGAGTAATAGTGACTAGTTTGGACAAGATCTTTGATGTTAATTTGGTCTGTTAACAAAGTTTTAAAACTGTCCAGCTTATGGTAAATTGTTCCATTCGGGAATGGTCCGGGGAAGAAATGAGGAACGGTAACAGTTTCAATACCAACGGATATGCTTTATTTATTTTTTCTATTCTTTATTGAACGTCTCCTTTTTTAAACACCGTTTGAAATCTTTTCAGAACATTTTGCATTAGTTTTCGTTGTTAAACAAATTTCATTACTTTCTTTCTTTTCGCGTTTTTCTCTTCCAACGCCGGGGAGCTGTGTGACGCAACAGGCATCGTTATTCTTGTTGAATCATGACAAGAAATTTTATTTTTTATTTTTTTTGTTTATATATATACCTTTCTTAAACAAATATCCAGTTCAGAAATAGCTGGAAATCTGTACAAAATAATATGAATAAATTGTTAAAGTGAAAATTAACTGAAACAGTTTAGATGTTGCTTAACTTTTAGTTTAAAAATTGTCAAAGCTGTATGACTCGTAATTAAAAGGCACTCGAGTGTCGATATCCCAAAGGTGGCGTGTTATATATAGCACTAACCACTTGATCGGCGAAATTGTCAAAGGAAATTTCTACAACAACCTTAATCAATATTTGGTAGATAAATTTAGCTCAAGTGACTCAAATATGGTACTGTGATAGTGCATTTATAGCTAAGTCAACTTTGAGTTGTTATTCCTTTTACCCAACAGATATCTTTCCAAAGAGCAAAACATTGAAAATCGAGGAGATGAAACAGAGAGTGTAGTTTTTGTATTATGTTAATGTTTTAATTGCCAGAATTAAAACAGAGCTATTTGTAGCACATGCATGGGTCTTTGGCCAGTAGAGTTGCTGTAACTTTCTGTGATGTGATGTATAAAATAAAACAAGCGAGAAAGAATGTGCTGTTTTGAGTTATGAGGCAGCTTGAGTTTAGGGAGTTTCCAAGGAGACATATCAATCTGGAGAATGATGTCATTCATTTTAACCCTTTCAGTCCCAGTTGTGCAGGTAAATTCTCTAAACTAGAGCCCTCGATAGAGCCCATACTTTTCATTGAACAAGTTTGGGAGAATTTCTAACTCGCTTTGTGTGATCAATTCTCGTTTTCTCATTACCATATACCTTATTTTGTATGTGTTATGTAAATTCCAGTTTCCACATAGTCGCAGCAGTGGCAGGAGTCGCGAACAAAGTGGTTCTACGACTCTTGCCACTGCTGCGACTATATGGAAGCCGATGGCGCCCGCGACTGCTGCAACTGTTGAGACTGCTGCGACTCGAGTCGCAGGAATCGCCCGTGTTCTACCTCTGCGACTGCTGCAACACGAGTTTCGATACTGCTGCGACTGCTGCAACACAAAATTTTAATGGAAACCTTGGACGAAAGTTTGGTTGCGGCTCCTGCAACAAAATGTATCCCAGAAACCATTGCAGTAGTTTGGTTGGACCATTCGCTCACGACAGTTGCGACCGCTGCGATTTTATGGAAACCGGTGAGTCGCAGGAGTCGCCAGCAGTCGCGAGACACGCAAAAACTTTCTCTTCACGACTGCTGCGACTCCTGCAACTATATGGAAACCGGGTTTAGGGAAATTATCTGCTTTGAATGAAAGAGTTAAACGTGGCTACAGACAGGACATGATTTCCTTGCTAGAGTGCATGGTACCGAACAATAGCAAGTTTAATGACGCACTTGGTTGAGATACAGACTTCAAACTCTTGACTTGCTTCTAAAGCATTTTGTACATGTAACTTTTTTTGCCATTTTTGTGGTAAGAGTTAAGTTTCAAAAGTTATGCTTGAATGCCGATATCCTGTGTATGGACTTTAGATCACAAACAAGTTTCTCGTCGAAACTAAAATTTTATTTTTTACTTCTAGCAATGATGGACAACTTCATTTAACAATAAAACTCAAGTTTTCTTCAAACCACGACAGAGCGAGTTAAACTATAACAAAACCAAAACCGGACTTTAGCTCATCAGCAGAGGCACCGAGATTTTTGTCTAGGTAATACTAAGCTTTGTTTGCCTCAAGCTGAACCCAGTAATAAAATGTAGCTAAAACTGTCTCAATCGTTTGACTTGTGATCCTTATCAGCATGAGTTAGGTCAGTAATCAATCTAAACGCTTAGCTATCACACCGCTTGTAGCCGATATATAAACATAACAAGGGCAGTAACAGTACCAAATATAGGCAGATAAATGAGAAGAAAAAACTTTCACTTCACCATGCATTGCAATATCCGGTGTATATAGAGATACAAAGTTGCTGTCAATGTAATATCAGGTGGATTAATATCGCACTTCGGGTAAAACAAAGAACCAAAAAACCCTGAAAGACTTAACGATAATATACACGCATCAAAAATAGTAAGATAGCTGTTATAACTGTGATCGTTGTTTCGTGAACTATCGTGATCGCCCGATCACCCTTTCCGGCGATTTTGTTAGCGCATATTTTGGGAACGCACAAACACTTCGGATTTTTCCTAGAATCCTAATATAAACAAACTTCCTCTGGTACTTGGGACTTTTCGACGTCAAACCAGTTCTTGACAAGTAAATAAGAAAACAGCCCAGGCTTTTACTAAAATAATATGCAACCTGCTGATGGGCTTTGCCGAGTGGAAAGTTCTTTGACTTTTGTTAAAATTTATTGACTTTTGTTTTTCACTGATATTCAGAGGTGAAGGTTTTGTGATTCCAAATTTGGTCTCGATTTTCTACTTTCCATTATCTTGAAAAAAAATAGCACCAGTAATTATTCAACTTAAGCGGAAGTGTAGCTGTTTTAAAAAATAATCGGTACAGAAAAAAGTGAATATCAAGTGCTGAGAGAGGAAACGCAAACTTTGGGACTGGTGTCGAGGAAACACGTCACAATTAGGGGTGGTGACGACATTCGTTCTGTGCGACTATCCAGTGGCCAAGACCAACCTATCCGCCATATTGAATGTATACGTTGGAATCAGCCCGAAATTTTCTTTGATCACTTTTGTTATAAACGATTCTGAGATAACTTTTTGGATACAATGCGGTATCAACCTCGTGAAAGGTGAGTTAGAAGTAGTATTAGTAAGTTATAAAGGTTCTAATTTACTGTAAAAGCGCTGATATTACGGTGCATCATTTTTGTGACTAACTAGTACCGATTTCCACCAATTTTCTGTTTACGGAAACTATGTACAGCTTCTACTTTCTACGAGTTAACTTTATAACAAATTTTGGTCTAAAAGTTTTGAGACAAAAATAAAATCTTCCTCTATTTTGTTTCAGCAATTCTTTCTTAACTGTTTCGCAACAGGAGAATATGTATAGGTAGGGGTTGGGAATTTTTGTGTGTATTTAAGTTGAAACTCGGTGGAATTGTGGCATAATTTGGGGAAACCTGAAATGCTTTGCAGGACGAAACAATTCTGCAGCATTTTGCTAGACTTGATATGTTTTTTTTTCTCGTAAATCTAGTTAAGTTCTGCTCAGATTGTTCCTCTGATGCGACATGATAAGTGAACTTTATCATTTTTTGCAAAAAAAATTTGGCTTGGAGCATTTTTGTTTTGTAATGAATGATTTTTCTGAACTTCTGTTAGCGGTTTCAAAAAGAATGTCGTTGTCAGGTCATTGTACTGCATGCCTCCAATGTCAAACAGACGGCATAAAAAGCACGTTAAAAGTTTCTCAGTTGCTGTTTTGGTCCCGGAAGTGATTCTATTTCCTCTAGAGTTTGAACAATCGACTCTGCATTTAAATCTTGTTTTAGAGATGGCAACAAGTTAATGTTTTCAGTCTAACTGCAGTCCTATTAGCATTAAACAATATGATTCACTTTAGTAGAAAAGGTCTTACTAAAATGTTTCGATATGAAAGAAGAAGAAAGTCTTCCTGTGTCAGCCTCGTTTGTGTAAAACGCATCGTTTGCTGGATGCAAGAGAATGCTTTTTTCTGTCTGCTAGTTATACACAAACGTATCTGCCTCTCGATAAAAGTATATTTTGTAATTTTGCAGTTAGAATGAAGTGTGAGAAAAAACGATTACTGACGGGAATTGAAGTGGTTAATTTCATTTTAGTGACAGCGGTTCTTGCAGTTTCAACTTAATTACACATTACAGTGTTGTGAGTGGCTTGAAGTTGTTTTTCTGTGCATTACCAAATATAATATATATTTTCTGAAGCAGTGCTTGCCGTTTAAGGCGAGAAATCGCTCTCGTTCGCCGTCGCTCACGCAAAACCAAATTGGTCTGAGAAGAGCAAAACCTCCCCATTTAATTTACTCTCCAACAATTGTTCAGCTCATTTAGCTGTACATAACCCTTTGTGACTTGACTTTAACGTAGCTTAAGGGAAAAAATATATAGACAACTTCCACAAAGCTTCAGTGACCCTTTGCGCATGCACAAAAGGAAAAGTATAACTCCAACGAGCTTTTTTCTCTCATTAACGGTTTTCAAATGAAAAGCCCTGCTGAAGCAATGAAAGTGATTACAAGTAATAGTTAAAATTATTTTTAAATCGATTTTTAAAGGTTATTTATCTGGATAAACCTTAGGTTACCAGTAAGAAAATATGTTTTAAAAGTTTCTCGTACTTACAGGATGTTGTTCCTGTGTGTAGATTGAGCTAACATCAGATAAGCCACAAGTATGATCTTTGAAAGTTGGCAGTTTTACCTTACCAAAATTTGTTTTAATTAATTTGAATATGGACATATTTTTTTTAAAAAAAACAGTATCATAATAGACAGTGTGAGGCTGGTTTAAAAACCTTTTTACAAAATCAAGTAAATTACGTTAATTGGTTTCACAGTTGATCAATCCACAACTGAAGGGTCTAGTGCAAAACCACTCACAAGTAAAGTTACAAATTCTCCCAATGGTTATGAAAAGATAATAGGGATAATGTAGGGAGAAATGACAGCTCCATCAAAAGTCAACTACATTGTTTTTGCACTGGACTCTTTATTATACTTCATTGTGTTACACTAACTTGCAGGGAAAATATCTATGGCTCAAAATAGCTGCCAAGATTTAATTTGTTCCAAATCAGACTCATATTTCAGACAAAGCATTTTCATATTTCAAAATTGAAAGAAAAATAGTTTGTGTATTTCTCAGCAGAATGGCCTTTTAGAATCTTTGGTAATATTCTTGTTACAGATAATGGTATTGTCAGGTTGTTGTGGTAAATTGATATAACTTATGAAGTTGTATTGACCTTTGTTATTAGTAGGAACATGAACTTAATCATAATGCTCAATTTCAGAAGTTATGATTGTACCCTTGATTCTTGCTTATATGTGTGTCTCATTTTCTTTTTTAGGTGTCCTTTCGATTAATAACTTTACAAGCCAAAGAGGTGTGTAATATCAGTTTTAAAAATGCCACCTCCACCGCCCCCTCCTGGCCCCCCTCCACCCCCATCAGTTAAATCATCAACATCAGTTGCCAAAAAACCAGCAGGAAAACCAAAGGATAGGGGGGCACTTTTAAATCAAATTCACAAAGGAGCTAAACTCAAAAAGACAGTCACCAGTGATAGGAGTGCACCCCAGGTTGGAGGTTAGTATAACTGACAGTCTTTTTTTAAACTTTTTTTGTTTTTTTTTTGGTACATTATTTCTAAAGAATTTTCATTCTATATGGCCTTGTTCAAGTCTATATTTATGTTTATTAATTTTTGTCACTTGTTGCAAATCGAAGTTTATTACATTCAGCAACTTTTTTGAAGTCTCAACCTTTGTCGTGATTACTTAGAATAATTTAACTCCTTATCCAAGCCCTAAACTTTTGTACTTTGGCTTATGTGATTTTTAATTACCTGTAACGCCAACTTCAGCATATTTAAAGAAAGAAGGATGAACATATTAAAAAGGCTTGGCATTTACACTTGTTCAAATTTTTAAAATTGAATCAAGTTTTTTTTAAAAATTGAGTGAATTTGTTAGTTGTTTGTTTTCTTGACACAATATTTTCCCCTGTTATTTATTTTCTTATGGTTTGATTTATACCAAAAACAATAACAGCCAGTTTAAATAGTGCTTTCTTCCCAGCATTTGGTTTTCTTATGGCTGTTCTCCATGTGACACCATGCTTACAGACCATTTTTGCTGGTCGAACCTTTCGTTCTTATAATAATAATCCTCCTTTACACACCATGTCTTACCTAGCTTTCTAGATAAACTGACCCCTAGAATTATTCACCTTGACTTTTTAAACTCAAAGAATTATAAAATTAAAAAAATTAATAACTTTGGTTTTAGCATGATAATTAAGTTTGAAAGTGAGACTCAACAGACATAAAAATATTGGAATGAAGTTAACTTTTCTGATAATGTTCTACTTATAATATCACAGATTGGTGTAAGGCCTTTTAAAACCAATTCTTTTTTAACCCAGTTTGTTGTTTCAGGGTTCAAAACTAACCTTTTTCAAACAGCCTGCATGCTATCATATGGAAAAATTTGGTAATCTGAGCTCAAGTTTTAGTAGCTAAATATTTTTTCATTGTGTAAATTGTCTCTATTTCATCTGCATCTGTAGCTGCATGGCTGCATGTGAATAATTGCAATGACTGCATTTGTTATCACATTTTTTGTTTGCCCAAGAAAGCAGATAAGCTTCATTTGTCCATCACATTGTTTTTAACATTTTGTTAGAAACATTGACTCCAAAATTATAAGTTACAATGGTTCCACAAAATCTTGTAATTGCCATCTGGCTACAAGTTTGAAAAATCTTGTAGCTAGCATTTATTTTGTAGTAGCATTGGCTACTCACACAAGGCAAGTTTGAGCCCTGCATTTTATGCTATAAGTTTATAACTGAAGCTCTGGTGTAGTGCAAAAGCGACATAGGTGACTTAGTATGAAATGTTAAATTCTGCCAATGATTCTGGAGAGATAATAGGGAAAATGTAGGGAGAAACAAAAACTTCATCTAAAGTCTCTTAGTATGTCATTTTTGCACAAGACCCATCAATTGTATTAAATGCTCAACCAATATTAACTTTCTTTTAGGAGTCAAATCTGGCCCCAGCCCTGGCGGAGGTGGAGGTGGTGGTGGTGGTGGAGGCGGTGGTGGTGGAGGAGGTGGAGGGTTCGGAGGGCCCCAAGCAGGAGGATTAGGCGGCCTTTTTGCCGGGGGAATGCCAAAACTTAAGTCAGCTGGTGACCGAGGAAGACCAGGAGGTATGTTTATATATATATACAAGACTTTTAAAAGTTTCAGAGCATATTGTTTTCAAAAATTGACAGCAGGTGTTTTGTAAATTTTTCAGTTGTTAGTTCCCCTTACAACACAGTTTCAAGTACTTCTTCATTCAGCATTTAACAAAATTAGTGCTCAAATCTCATTTTTTAAGCAGAAGTCACTTGGCTATTGAGTATGAAAAAGTACTAGCCCCCATTTAAGCAAAACCTGCTAGCCCATACATTTTCATAGATAAATATTTGTAATATTGAGAATAAACAAAAATTGCATTTTGTTATTCGAAACAGATGCCATTTCAAGAAATATTATGCACCACAAGCTAGGCTCACTACACTAATTGGCAACATAGACAACAACTTTCAAAATATTGGATGGCTGGACTGCTCACAGTCACATATTTACTGTTCACATGCTTGTTTCAGTGACACTTTAGTTTTGTCTTAGAATTTAGACTAATGCAAGTACTTGTCTTTCATGTAAGTTGTTCTTTTAGGATGCTACTAGTCGAGTGGCCAGGAGGTCCATTTCTTTAACAGCCCACCACCAAGTTTCATTAGTCCAAGACTAGTGGACACCCACTAGTTTCAATCCCTGAAAATACTTTGAATCAAAGAAACTGGGGTGTTACTTAATACCTAGGAAATGTTTATCACAGGTGCACCAATGAAGCCACCAGGCTTCAAGCCTGCACCCCCAGCTGCCAATTCAGCTCCTCGGCCTCCTGTACCAAACTCTTCTTCAAAGCCCTTGCCACCAGCTCCAGGGAGAAACCAAGGTCCCCCTCCCCCACCACCAGGAAGAAACCAGGGACCTCCGCCCCCTCCTCCATCACATTCAAGCAGCACAAGAATAGTTCCACCAAGGGTTCCATCAAATGATTCAAAGCCACTTCCGCCTCCACCTGGTGGATCATCGCGGCCTCTTCCTTCAACTCCTAATGCTGGGAGGCCTTTGCCTCAAGTTCCTGGTGGTGCACCAAAGCCGTCTGTACCGTCATCTGGCAGTAAACCACTGCCGCCCTCTTCATCAGGTCGGCAAGGGCCAGCACCACCACCGCCACCAACGAGGTCGTTACCACAGCCACCATCAGGACCACCAAGTATACCTCAAAGTTCTTCAAAACCGCTACCACCTCCACCTGGTAGGGCAAATTTTGGTGCACCTCCTCCTCCTCCGCCAAACCGGGGAATGGGAGCTCCACCCCCTCCCCCACCAGTTGGTATGGCACCCCCACCACCACCACCGCAGTCCATTGGGGTTTCGTCTAGGAGTGGACCACTGCCTCCACCCCCCAGTAGAAGTGGGCCACCACCACCCCCACCTAATAGGGGGCGACCTGGCCCACCCCCTCCCCCACCAAGTAGAGATAGCACAGATAGTGGAAGGAGTCTAGGACCTCCTCCGGTGCCGCCACCATCTGCAAAACCCCAGAATGGTTTTATGAGCAATGGGCCAATACAGTCACAAACTAACTCTATTGTCAATGGTTCTAATGGTAAGTGTACATTCTATTTGTTAACAAAGTTGTTTGCAAGGAGGAAGTCGGTGTAATTCATATTTATTTAAATTTGATAATTAAAGCTTTCTTGAATTACAGTTGGAACCCTGTCCTATGGTCATCTCATAATTATGGTTACCTTGTTTCAATGGTACCTTTTTTGGTTTGCTAGTTGAATGGTCTTAAACACTTTCATATAAAAAATCTTGTTATTACAGTCACCCCACTACAACAGTCAATTTTTTCTGGCCTGTATTAATGGGGTCTTACTGTACTAGTATAGTAGACCTGTCCATCCCAGTAGGTCAGTGCACATCTCTGGTTTCTGTATTGTTAGTAAATAAAAATCTTAAGATTCCTGCAGGGTGACAAGAAATTTTGCTACTGAAAATCAGCCAGAAACTGGTACAGCTGAGTCAGTTTGAACAAATTTATTGAAGTTTGTACTTGAACGTACAGCCAAATGGTCTAACCTTGTTTTAAGGTCATTCCCCAGTTTTGCGTTGCGCATCTTTACTATTTTAAATCGTTTACACATTTTTATCACAATCTAGTAAATATTGAGCTTTCGAAGACATATCAGAAAAATTAATGCAAAAAGTTAGTTTTTTTCATAACATATAGGGCTATTTGTTTAACTCGTTCCAGTCTCCCCTCTGAAATGGGGAAAAACAGCACATGTTTTGCTGGTTTTCATAGAGTTTCTCCTAAACAAGCATGGGTACCACACAATTTTTTTTGTCAATCAATCAAATTTTAACAGGACTCTTTAAAGAGAAAAAATAGGGAATTGCGAATGCAGAAAAATATGAAAAACATAGACAAGAATACACTGTTTCTTTAGGTATAGGAACCATAGCAACAAAAAAGCGCATGAAATTGCATCTCATCAAAAATGCTCCTCTATGTTATCTTGGTTGGCCACATGAGGAAACTTCAAACTTACAATAAAAGAAATAATGGCCCTGGAGGGGGTATGTGTGTCAGTCATATCTCGAAAGTTAATATGGGCACACCCCTTTTTCAGTCCATTTTTGCAGTTTACATATATAATGATTAACAAATGGCGAAAGTTTGACAAAAATCTCAGTGTAGGTTCAATTTTTTATTTTGACTTGATTTAGCAAGTTTATTTGCAGTGTTGTATTTTATCAAGTTGTAATTACTTATTTGTATGTCCTAAAAATATTAAAGAAATAATTTCAATCATATAATGCTTGGATTTATCTTTTTACAGATTTTGAGTCAAGGTTTAACTTCAACATAAATCTGCCTCCACCAGAGCCATATTCAGATTGTGCAAAAACCTACCCTAGTAAGAGCCCTCATAGAAGCTCAGGAAAAGGTAGGTTTTGTGAATTGGACTAATGTACTTGATGCTTCTCTCTCAGTTGGACTAATGTCCTGATGCTTCTCTGCCAGTTGGACTTATATGCGTGATGCTTCTCTCTCAGTTGGACTAATGTTCTTGATGCTTCTCTACCAGTTTGAATATAGTTCTCGATGCTCCTCTGCCAGTTGGACTGATGTTCTTGATGCTTTTCTGCCAGTTGGAGTACTATGCTTGATGCTTCTCTGCCAGTTGGACTAATGTACTTGATGCTTCTCTCTCAGTTGGACTAATGTCCTGATGCTTCTCTGCCAGTTGGACTATGATATTCTTGTTGCTTCTCT
>JAOBAT010112968.1:0-14311 GCA_026413305.1 Hydrozoanthus tunicans
GTAGAATAGTATTTCCGACTTGAAATTTTCAAGCCAGATTTTCTCGTGGTGTCCCATGAAAAGATTTGCTAAGACTGAAGGCAGAAGATGCTGCCGAAACATGTCTGCCAAAATCAAAGTTGTCGTATTTGTTTTAAAAACCAATAAATAACTATTCTACTGCATTTACTCAATCAATGACCATTTCTAAAAATATGTTGTGCAATAGTTCATTCACATCCTCTAAATTTCTTAATATTAGCGCGAACATTTGTAGCTAACGTTCCTCGGCAACAGCTGTCAACAATGAACCAAAAATGCCTACCATTCCATATATCGTAGTTGTATACTCTCCTTCTTTAACAAGATTACCAGCCATCTTCCCAGTTATAGATATAGCCGCAAACACCTCTTACATAAAAAGAAAATGTTTTAAGTTTTCACATTTTTTACCCCAAATTTTCTTTTTCCACAGAAAATATTAGCCAGCAAGTACGCGTTCCCGGATGACTAGAGCCTGCGGGTTGAGCCAGCGGTTCTTGCATTAGTGCAAGGCTCTTTCGGTGCAGAAACAATGGCCTGTTGATTTTCTGCTTTGAATAGACCTTTTGAATAAAGAAAAACAAGAATTGTTACAGGGTGCGTGGCGATCTTTCATAAATAAGTTATATTTCACCAAATCAATTTGTGTGAAGACGTCTTATTGTAACAGCTCTGTTAGAAATACTTTTGCAAGGTAAGATAAAACAAGTGTGAGTTTGAAGCTTCTATAACGTTGAAGAGATTTTTCCTTTTGATATTTGATGCTTGCAGAACTTGAAGTTTCAAAGCTCAAAACTTTATGCTTTCTGTGCAACTCCTGATCACAAACAATAAGAAAATATTGAGGCTATAAAAGTCTAAACTTGCTATCGGTGGACTGTTTTATTCTTCGCTACCAAAATATCGTGATGGGAGTTTTTGAATTAATCTTCGGTTAAGGCACGGTTTAGCGCTAGTATCACATATATTTCTTATCTTAGAAGTGTTAACAGCTAAGTTGTTTTTTTAATTACCCACTGTGTGAACCAATGATGTTAAACCACATGTACTGTTGTATCGATTTCTTAAGATACTTGTCAATAATTCGATCTCCCAGAGATCGTTTGATTCAAAGCATAGTTATCGCAAAAGTGAATTAAAGTAAGACGAAAAATTATGTCTATGGCTTCGTTTTGATTTAAAATTTTGATGAATCTCCTCACATAGAATTAGATATGGTGTTTAATCATGTTGTTATATTTTTTTGCGTTTTAGTGACTTTTACCGTTTAGCCATATCTGTTCATATCAAATTTCCTTACAACATTTATTGTTACATGCATTCAGCTCTTTAGGCCTTGTTCGCATTAGGCAAAAAACTTGTTTATTTTGCAAAAATATCTGTCAGCACAACCAGTTTATAGATGCAAACACGCTTACCAAAATTACCAAAACTTTTGGTGATCTCGGAAAACTACAACTACCTCCTGCTCCAGAGGCCTCCAAAATTTTGCAAGGCGAGAAAACTCTTTGTTCTAAAAGGAAACAGTGACATTTATCTGTCAACAGCAGTAAAATGACCCTAATTATACTCATGATATTAATCATCTTCTCAACTCGTGACACTCGTAACGCCGGTCCTTTTCCGCCACCGAGCAAAAACATTATCTCTCCAATATGGAAGGTAGAACTCCATTTTGAGCACTGTGTCCGCAGATAATACAAGTCTTCTTATTATCTGGATCCTTTTTACAGGCCAAGAAATCTCCCAGTTATTCCACCGTATCACCTAATGAATGAGGCAGCAGCATCTGCGGATTTGGCCGGCTTGTTAAGTCCAATAATGCCCGGCCACAAACAGTCACCACATTAACCTCTGCTTCAAATACAATTACTGAAATCGCCTCAGCCTGCTCTACTGAAACTCCGGATAAACTATCAGAAAGTACAAATGACACAAGTAAAATCCTCAATGTTTAAAACCTAAATGGATCGCGCACGTGAAGTATCGTATATCAGATGATTTGACACCTTGTAAACAAACCAAAATTCTATTTTCTTTTAGTGCGATCACAATTATTTGAAAACCAACATTTCGAATAGTTGGCAGACACCTTGCCTAGATTTTGGCGCAAGTGCAAACAGGGCCTAAGTCAAAGTTCATTTACTCCAAACTGTGCCAGGAGTACCTAGATATGCTATCTGCCTGAAATCCCTCAAGTTTCTATAATAGTTAGTGGTTACCAAACTGTGTTTGCATTGAGAAGATTAAAAAGACTTAGTTTCCAAGCTTTTTGAACAGAGTAAACCAGCTTAGTGTTGTTATGACTTTTTATCTAACTGTAATTCAGTTTTAAATTTTTTTCAGACCCACAATGAACTTCTTCAAAGGAGTGGCTGTTTTGTTGATTGTTTTCTTAGAAATATTTTGTGTAATTACAAAGAAGCTACCATCAGATATATCTGAAAGTAAGTAGACTATACAGTTGAACTCAGACAATAAGAAGTCCCGGCTAATTCAAAGTGAATTTTATTTCCACTTTTCTTAGTCAATTTATCTCAGATAATTTGCAAACTTGGATGATTCTAAATCCCCATTAATCAAAGTAATTTCTGTTCCCGTGGACTGGATTTTACCCTGATAATTCTAAGTTACTTAAGTTTCTAGCTGAATGAAAATGAAAGAATAGATGCTTGGCTCAGTAACTTTTCCTAGGAGAAGGAGCTCCCTTTCTCTGTTTTTATCTTTGTCAGGGGGGGACGTCTGCAGACAGAAACATTTTTATTAGCACTGTTTATCTCATAATTTTAGTACGTACTCGGCCAGGGCTTTCAATGGGGTGTGTGAAAATGTTTCTTCATTAAATTGTTAGTGTTTGAACATTTTTTTAGAAAATGAAGCAAGGCAAAATATCTTGTTATCCAGTTGACATAGTTTGAATAACTATTTTTCACTCAGTGATATGATGCTTTTTTCATCATTTCATATTGTGCAGTGCAAGTAAATAAATAATTACGAATTACTGTTTTTATTGTTACTATTAATAATAGTTATTATCATTGTTTTATAAAAAAATTTATTCTCATATTAAAACAAAAACATTGAATTTTGATTAATCAGAGCTAAGGTTCATGAAGTATTTTATGTGACAATAATATGCTGTCAATCCAGTTTGGCAATGATGCAAACTAAATTCTATTGTATCTTTCACACAGGGTTGTATTGTGAAGGCTGTAGTGCTACTGTGAAAGGTAAACTGATTATTTTGTTTAGTTGGCAAGCTACCTGGAAGTGTGTTTAAATACTAATAGAACAAAAAACTCAAAGAGAGATTATCACCTTAAATTGTATTATCAAAGGATAGTTTCTTAACTTGGCCATGGTTTTCAACACTAAGTTGTTCTTTTATAAAAGACGGATGGTTATCAACACAATAGTTCTCAAGACCATAGCTGTAGTTCTCAACAATTTTATTGTTTTCTCCAGGGTTGGCACAGTTGAAAAGTCCTTGAATTTCATTTAGCCTTGAAAATTATAACTTATCTGTAAAACTAATACTGAAAGAGACAGTACTAACAATGCTCTAAACAAGCACTTATTACCTTCATTTGTTTAACAGAATTAATGAAAAAAGTGAATAAGAAATCAGGCGATTCCCTGGAAGTGAGAGTAATCGAAGCCCTGGAGGACATTTGTAACAACATGAACTTCAGGAGTTATGACTTTTCCCCTCCAAGCACAGCCAAAGCCTGCAAACTTCTCCTTGGTGAGTTTGGCATACAGCTACAACTAGATAAAATTATTAAGGCTGCAAAAGAACATTTTTGACTTAAAAAGTCATCAACAGGGTGACAAAAGGAGACTTTTAAAGTGCTGACAAGGATGACATTTCAAGTCAAAATTGTTTGGTTTTCATACAACTTTTAAAAAGTAGGCAGTCAATGACTGCATGTGGCCTTTGTGTAATCAGGAATCAGTATTGAGGAGTGCCCTATCCTCACCTGATCAGCTTGAACCAACCACAAGCAAGCACTGAACGGTCTCAGTCTAATCCACATCTGGTATGTCTAAGGGTGCCTGGCTAAGTGTTGATGGTTACCTATTCATTCATTCATTCATTCATTCATTCATTTTCATTCATTTATTCATTGTCATTTATTCATTCTTTCATCCATTCATTCAATCATTCATTCATTCATTCACAAAAATTTACAGCCTTAATAACCTCATCCGTTTAAGCAAAGTCAACATATGTCCAATAAGCTTCAACAGTTTATTTTTCTTTTTTTTGGTAGCACACCAGTAAAAGTAATGTCTTGTGATGTAAAAAGTTTTTTACTTGCATGCTCATTTAGAGTACATCAAAATCAATGCTGACATATTCCAGGTCATTGATTAAACATTCTATGGTGATGGTCATCTTGATTGATCATTTCTTGGTGACGGATTTTGACTGATCAACCAATCAATATCAGCCAATTATCATTTTGTTAACTTTGCTTTTTTCCTCCAGAGAGACATGAAGAAGAGATAGAACTTCTACTACAGAAGAAAGATATCTCAGACAAAGAGAAGGCAATTTGCTATGAACTTTCAAAAGCTTGTGAGGGAGTTGATCGCTCAGAAAAACCAAAGGAGCCAATGGATGTAAGAATCAATGATGAAAAACAAAAGATTCAACAGGGAGATGATGGTATCAACAGAATGAATGTTGATATTAATGACCCAAATGCTGCCAAGACATTAGCTGATCAGATAAAAAATCAGCTGAAGTTGAATCAGGGAGGAGGGGGCGAGGAACAAGATGATGATGACGAACAAACAGAGGAAGAGGGGGAGGGGAGACCTGCAACAGCTGACCTTGGTGAAGAGGCTGATGGACAAAGAGTCCTCTCATTGGAGGACCTTCAGCAGCTGGCAAAAGAAGAAGAAGAAGCTGAAAAGGCAGAAAAAGCAGCAAAGGCAAAGACTGACCAACAAGAGAAAGCTAAGGAAGATGGTGGAAAAACAGAACAACATGCCTCTGACAAGAAAGAGAAAACCGAATTATGAATCTGGATTTTTTCGGAATGCTCAATGAAATTTTATGATGAGAAGATATTAAGCTCTCTCAATTCTTTTTCAGCCACATTAACCAATTTTATATACAATGAAAATAATGTTCTAACTTTTTAGTCAACCAGTTTTTATTCTGCTTGTCTTGAAGGTTACGTTTAACAAATCTTTTTGTTTTAACAAAATTAGGAGTTGAAAATTTTCATAAAGTTGCTAGCAACTGAATATCTAAGCGTTCCAATTACAAAGTTGTTAAAATATATTTCAGGTTTATTTGCTATTTCATCTGCTTCTAGATATTGAGGTAACTGTTTTAGTAAAGTATCAATATACTGTATGAATTTAAGCTTATGTGAAAATGACAAAAAACAGGACTTTATTTTCAGAACAATTTTTAAGAAGCAGAAAGTATGCATAGAGCGAGTAATATAAACAGATACTAAAAGTTTAACTGCAGAATTTTCATTTTTTTTAATTGTTAGAAAGTAGAAAACTTTTAACACTTGCTTAAATTGTGCCCATATGGTAAAATTTGACTAATGCATTTCAAAAGTACCCGATATGACTACAGTTTTAAAAAACGGCAAAAACAGTTCAGTATTATTAGTCACACAATTTGTCCCGAAGTGAAATCAGTGCTTATGGAATGAAGACAACTTTTTAAAAGTTGTGAAAATGATAAATTTAACAAATTTTAATACATACCATAATAATTTCTGAGAAAATTACAAGCTAAAACAGAGGCTCGAAAATTTTGCATTAAGAATATTACTTCGACTTAATTTTTGTCTTGTATTCAGTAACATGTCTCGTTGTTGCTGAACTGTTAACTACAATATGTAAAATGCTACTAAACTAAACCTGACTCGTTTAGCAATAAAACAAAGTTGATAAAACTGTGACAAGTTAAAAACTTGTAGGGGGAATTACCTTAAGTCCCGTGAAGTGCCCATGCATAAGCCCGTCTCGTTTTTATGAACTAGACTCTTAAATCGTCTGCTTCGATCTTTCGTTTAACAAAACCTGCAGACGACTTAATCGTTTGTATTATGTTTGCCCGTTTTAATACAGCTAGACGATTAAAATGTCTGTACTAAGTATATACCGTTCTTTAGTCTAACAAAACCTGCAAACGACTAAATAAAACCGTTTACACTTGATATACCCGTTTTTATACAACTAAACGGTTTCAACTATCGTGTTATTTAGTCTGATAAAACCAGTAGACGACTAAATCGCTAACATCTCAATATCTTCCCCCTTTTTTTGCAAGTTTATTTGATCGACATTCAGGCGACTTTATTAACGATTAAGGTGGTTTTAACCGTCTCTAGTCTAAGTGCGATAATTTGTTTCGAATTTGCTCATCCTGAGGTTCTAAAATGATTTAAAACTCCGGTTTTTGCCTGAAAAATATCTTGGTCTGAGACTGAGGTATTACTACACTACCCGGTGCTCGTGCTAATTGAGAAACTAACTGTTAAAACTGGCTCCTAAAATTACACCATTGCCCCTTTTAAAAGGCAAACCAATGTAATTCAAACCTCTTCTTTAGGGGGAAGAACACTCCATGCAGGGTACACTCTTTTTTTATAAGAACGTCGAGTTTTTCGACTGAGGGAACGTTCTTAAACAATTTCGGGATATCAGCCTAAATTTTTCTTAATTTTAAACATGTTTTTAAAATAACTTTACTGGTTATAGACAATATAGATAGTACGTACATCGATTTACACATGTACTTTGCAATTGCATGTTCGATTCGGTAAATGAAAAACGTGATGTAAAATTGCTATCTGCGAACTTTGGTGAAGCAGCCAACCGAAAAGCAAAACTTAAATGACACTGTATGAATTATTTGCGATAGGTTATCATCTTTCTTCACCTTTTCTCAACCTCAGCCTCGTTTTCTTATTAAAAATTCTTATAAAAAAAGGTGTACGTCAATTGGCTTTACCAGGATCCTAAAAACGTCAATGGGGAATATAAATTGAAACCGCGGCCTGCCAACGGGGGCCTATGATAACTAACTTTAGGAGGTCTAGCATTCCGTAAACCGTTGCATTTTTTCGTTTTATGCCGTCGATCCGCCGCTATTTTTCCGTTGCAAACCGCAACCACCATTTTCCCCAACTTTTCTGTGTGTTCAAAAACTGGACGAATGAGTTTTTGTGTATGTGCGTCTAACGACTCTACTTTGACTCTCAGTCATATTCCGCTCAAAAATGAGACATCGCGCAAACCGTGAACGGAAAACCGCTATTTTCCGCCACCGCTTGATGAAATCTTTATAAACATTCCCACTTACAGTAGCACTGAGCTATCTCGGAGTAGTCCCAAATATATATCTCGAATGACATTAGTGTAAATGTGGGCTTTACCGGCCACCGCTCAAGGGGCGTTTTTCAGCAAACAAGGTCTTGAAATCGTCAAACCGCCCGACAATGATAAACTCCATTTTCAAAAAATAAGTATGACCAAAAAATCCAGCGTGAATCCGATTCTACTTTTTGCAACGATTGCAGCTACTTTGTTCAAGTTACTGGAACTATTGCGCCGTGTAACAACGCCATTGCGAGACAAGTTGCGCAAGAAATTGCCTTGTGTAACATCACCTAAAACAATTGGTCTGAAGTTGACAACACTGCCTTAAAATTCAAAATTCATCTTCATTTCAATTTGTTGTTCTTCAAAAAGATTACTTACGAGTTTCATTTTTTTTCAAGATATCATCTTTCTTAAAAGAAAGCATTGTGTGTTATTCTTTGTGCTGTTGTACGCGGACAGATCGCGGCTGCCACATTAGAAATTGTTTCTTTGTTAAGAGCAGTGTTACTCCCCGGTAAATCCCATCAAAAACATGGCCCAGAGATAGTAGTTGAAATTACATGCGTATCATAATGTAATAATTTTGTACTTAAAAGTGTCTTATTATCCAAACCTCTTAATCACTGAAATACGATTAATAACCCTGGACTCATTGAGTTATATTACTTATTTCGAGCGCAGCACCATTTATGATATTCTCCGAGTCCCAAGGACTCATAGCTTGTGAACAAGTGTTGGTTCTTTGTTGAAATACTAGTCTTGAAAGTGTCGTTTTATTTTTTTTATTTACTTTGGTCTTTTAAAACATTTTCTTTCATCTTTTCTTGCCACTTGCCAATACCAAACCTCTGGAGCAAACTGTAGTTTTTTCTCCATTTAGCAAGTACAAAAATCTACCTTAATTGCGAATACTTTAAAACTCATATGATCTACGTTCGGCTTTTGATTAATTTTTTCAAAGAGCTCAAGCGGTAAATAAAAACATGCTTTACACCTAAAAATGAAATGAATACAGTCAAGGGTAAATCCTCCTGTAAGGATTCAAACTTTGTAGTTTTGTGTTGTTTTTAAAGAAAAACGGAAATTGAGAATCAAATTACATATTAGAATTGAACAGTCACACTGAAGAAGACCCTTGCACAAATAAAGCGAGGTTTTCAACTCGTCTCCGAGAAAATAAATAGAGAGCTCGCACCTGCCAAACACTTTAAACAATACAATTTTTAGTCATAATTTCTATTGGTTGCTGCTTTAATGCCATTGTTTTGCTTTTCTTAAGGAGAATTGCCTCGAGAAAACAGCCAATGAAACGAGAGCTTTCGAGAGCTTCGACCTGATAAGTGGGCTTAGCAAGAAAGCCGCTCCTCACCCGCTACAGCAGCGCTGTATACTGAACATACAATAATCGACCTTCTGTAGCCAGACCAAAAAAAGAAAACGAACAAGAACGATACAAGGAACCCTTCCAGACATCATGGACAAACCCCAGCTTGTAAAAACAGTCGAGAGCTTGAAATTTCAACTGAAAATCCAACGAATGCCTGTTTCAAAATGCTGCGCCGAGTAAGTTTTAATACCTTTTCTTGTTTCCTATCAATAGAGACTAGCCAGATTCTAACCTCATTTCGTCCCAAGTTAGCAGAAAAGAGGCGGTTTTAACAAAAAAAACTTATATTCCCTGTATGACTGAAAGCTCGGGCAGAATTATTGTAAAATATTGCGAAGTTTTGCCTAGCCGCCAGTTCAAAAGACAGGGACGCGGTATTACATTATGCAAATAGGGTTTTAAAAAAGTCTTGTTGGCGAAGCGAGGTTTCGCCGATACAAATTATGAATTAGACAGCCGCAACATGCTTTTCGCAACCTGATCTTTCAATATTTCACAACAGCATCCCAAAGGCTTCCTTGTGATTTGTGGTGGACTTCAAAGGGTACTTTTTCTATTATTCATATTCTACTGTCTTTTAGCAAATTTATCTTGCTCGCTTAAGAAACGTGGTTTAAAAGAAATGCAAATCTTTAAACATGAATCGGGAATACTGTATATTTTTTTGTTGTTGATATATGTGCAAGGGAGTAAAATTTACGGTAATCTAAGGCAAATGTTTAAGAACAGCTGGTAAAAAAAGCATTTTAATTTGTGGTTGCTAAAAGACTTTATTTATCACAGTCAACAAAAGCACAAAGAAAAATCCCAAATTGAACCGAGTAGAAAATATCCAGTTTTAGATTTCATATATTGCGTCTCTATTCTTCAACTAGTTTACTTGAATGTTAACTGAGATGAAGTCAACTGAACTCTCTTTGTTTAAGCAAGAAATATTGTCAAACCGAAAACCTTTAAGTTTACCAAATCCTAAAAATGAATATCTCTCCTTCCATGTGTAACCATATTTAATATCAAACACCAATTCCAGCCCTCGAACCTTAATATTGTTCTATCTTAATACCGTATGACAGCAAAAGCAAACACAATAATAAAAATGATTTTTTTATTTATACATTGTTTTTTTTTTACTTTACAGGCTAAAAGATTACTGCATGCAAAACCAAACGACGGATCCTTTAATTGTTCCACCGGACAAGCGAGAAAACCCATGGGCAGAAAAATCAAGATGCACGATTTTGTGATGTCAAAACAGCGTTCCATTCATGAACAGTAAACCAACAAATTGTAGAAATTTAAAATCACGTTTGAGCAGTTTACTTATTGTGGAAACTGAGAGCAACTGCGAACTGATAACGAAAGCTGCTGAATTTCTCATTATGTATGTAAATTAATTTATACCTGCGGGAGGAACACCGACGATTCTCATTTGTTTACGCGTGAATTGAAGAAAACAAGAGATTGTACCTTTTTTACATGTTATTCTTAACAAATAGCTACCATTTTGAGTTAGGCAAATATATTGTAGATATATAGATAGTAAAAAGATGAATGGCGTTCGGAATTGTCAGATCAGACTCGCAAATATACATCCTTGACACAATTTACAATTTCAAAATTAAAATTCTGTTTTATTTGAATTCTAATATAAATAACACAATGGCTTCTATCATATTCCATTTTAACTGTTTCTTAACGAAGTTTCTCTGCTAGAAATACTTTTTTTTGCGTGTTTTACCTGACCAGCTTAGCTGACAGCAATGTCAAAACACCGCCTCGTGGCAGGCACAACAAAGTCATTAATAAACATCAATTCAAAACGGAAACCTGTTATTGCCACGCAAACTTTGACAAGTTAGCGTATTCATACAACAAAATGTTTGAAGCTAGAAATAGTTGATAAACGGACTAATATACAATTGCCAACGAAGGGTAGGGAGACATCGGCAAACAAACACTGCATGCACAATTTTTCATCCACTATAAACGTGGCAGAGATAAAAATTGTGCTTTCCCAAGTCAACACAAAAGTGTACTAATGCAGCCGCCTCACGATTTTCTATATTTTCTGATATATATAAAGAAAAATTAGTCGCATGGATTTTTCTGCTCCAAAGATTTTGGTTTCCGATTTTAGATTCGAACAGTTTAGACAAAGTACGCCGCACGTTTTACGGTCAGCTTATGGCGTATGTAACGTCCAAGATATAGATGGCATGTCATCGGTTGAATAAATGAGAATAATCAAACAGTTCAAACCGACAGAATTTCTCCGGAAAAAGAATAGCTTTTGAGATTTTCCGGAACCTTCAACACGATTTACATGACGACGAAAAAAATCCGTTTTTCTTGAAAGCTTTCTTTCAGATATGTAACCGTTCCGGTTGTTCTTCTACTGGGACATCTGGTGTTCTTTATCATATGGAAAACACTCTTTCGTTTTTCTGTTCATTCCACGTGCTTCGTATATTGGAGCATATATTCGTTTTAGGTGGCTGGATAGCCTAGTTGTAAGGCACCAGTCTGTGTGCGGGACACCCGTGTTCGATTCCCGGTGCCAGACCTAGATCTTAAAATTAACTGAGGAGAGGGTGCTGCCTTTGGTCTAACAGTCATCTGCAAAAGGTAAGACCTTCGTTTCTTCTTTGGATAAGGACATTAAACCGTAGGTCCCAGGTGGCAGACCTCGAAGGGGACCTCGAGTCCTATTGCCTGTTCTCCGGTGACCCCTTGAGCCAAAAACAACATGAAAACAAAACAAAACAAAGCAAAATATCGGAGAGGTATTTCATTTGCTATTCATGCATTTCTCGTCCATATCTTTGAAGAGTAAATAATTTGGTTCAATGCCTTTGATATCATAACTGCGGAACGGATAGCGGTCAAATAATCGCAATAGTATATACCAGCTCGGCTACGCGCGATTCGATTGGTTTAGAAATAGTAGCTTTGAGACAATAATAGTAGATAATGACACCCAAACAAAATGGTGGACGGAAATAGTCGCTTTGCGTCTGTTCCGTACAGGAATTTTCAAACAACCAAAAGAATTTCACTGTTGTACGACATTTACAATGTTTTGTAGTTGACAAACTGTCAAAACATGTTTATTTCTTTTTTTTGCTGCTCACGCGTGAGTCTCGTCACGCTAAGTGGTTCAAGTAGTAAAAGTGTTTTGTTTTCTCAAAAATCTTTCGTTTTCTTGAAAGGAAAAGATGCCTCGCCGGTATATACTAAAACAAAACGTTGGATAGTGGCTTAATGAATATCTATCTCTCCCCTTCGGCGCTCAGTAGATATTCTGCCACTTTCCACCTCAATTGAAATGGAATAAGTGCTAAATATAATTTCAGGAATGTGTCTTTTGCCCAAGCAGTTTTGCTACTAAGACCTCGACGCGCACAGCGTCCCAAGATTCACAGAAAACAACATCAAATCGAAAAAATCGTCAAACTGTTTTATTGCCAACGAGGAATCCAAGCCAAACAGCCCGACGAGGATCGTCAGACGGCAACATTAAAGGGCCTCGTGCCTAAGTAGTGGATAACTCGAGTGATCCAGCAAAAACTAAGGTAATGTTACAAAAAAACTGGGACAATTTAAATAACGATATTAAAAGTACAATAAGTACTATTATTTTTAAACTGAGAATGTAACTTTTAGCTTTTATATATTCTAGTCTTTACATTATAACAGATAATTCTTTTAAGTAGTTTTTAACGTTTTTATATATTAATTTTTTAGATTTTAGCCCTAGTTTTCATATTGTGTAATACATAATTCTTGTACGTAGTTTTTTTTAAAGGTGTTTTACTTTTATAATCTGTTAGGTCCTTTCTGAAAATCACATTTAGTAAGAGAGCTTCCTAATATAAGATTATTATTATTATCATTATCTTTATTATTATTATTATTATTATTACTATCAATACTGTTGTTACTATTATCATTATTATTAGCGTTGTTGTTGTTGTTGTTGTTATTATTATTATTATTATTATTATTATGTATTATTATATTTCTTGTGACGTCATGCCTTCCTTGGCCTCCACCCATGGTACCTCGAGAGCGGTGAGCCTTGGAATAAGACAGTTATTGAATTTGTTTTTGTTTTCTGTGAGTCTTGGGACGTCGGGGCCTCGCTAGTCAGTTGTCCAATGTTATTCAAGTAGGAAGTGTCATTCAGTCGAGCTAGGGCTGTTCTTGGATCAATCAAACCGAAAGCTTCAGGCAAGTAAATGAGTCGAAAGGTTTGCAAAACGGTTACGTTTTATGTGTAAGGCATTTTGTCATCTAGTCTGTAAGCAAGCATTTTCGCGAGTCATACAAAATTTAAGGTAAATTTCAATGTTTCAAACTGAGCTTTCTTAGAAACACCAATCGCAGTGTGAGGTCTTTGAAACGAGCAACTCAGAGCGGAAACTTATTGTGGTGACCTCATGGCCTAGAGTGGTGGTTTTGGTTTTAGGTTTTATAACATTTTCTTTCAAGGAGTCACAGGAAAACAGGCAATAGGACTCGAGGTCTCCTTGAAGCCTACTACGCGGGACCTACTGTTTAACGTCCTTATCCGACAAGACGCGAAGGTCTAACCGTTTGCAGATGTTAGAGCAAGGGCATCACCTTCTCCTCAGTTATTTTAAGACCCTGAGTGAAGGTTGTTGGCACTTAGCAGTAGCCACAACTAGTTACTAGTACCACGAGGCTCAGTGCTCTCGAGGTCACACGGATGGAAGTCATGACGTCACAAAAAAATTTCACGACGCGATTGGCTTATTTTTTTCTTTTGTTACATTAGGGAAGAAGTCAAAACAATGGTATTTTTAAGGAACCCAATTTTGTCGGGGGAGGTGGTTGGTGGCGGCACATACCCCCTACCCCACCCCTCCACACTTTTTCAGAGCTCAATTTCTCAAAACCTGATTTAGGGGTATTGGTTTTTATTGTATTAAAGGCTCTTCTCTCCACAAAGAAGGCGTTGGTGCAAGCACTTTATTAATATCTATTTTATTAAACTTGATATTTGCTCCTGAAATTCAGCTTTTTTGAAAAAAGGTGGTGGGTGGCGGCACATAATACCCCACCCCCTAAATTGGGTTCTTAGGAAGTACCGTTGTTTTGACTTCTTCCCTTACCTTACTTTCCGCTGAAATACTCGAGATTTTTCCGTCTGCAGCTCAAAGATGATGTCCGAACCAACTATGCGAAAGATCATAGCTGCTCAGGAAAACATAGGCGTCGAAAGGAATCGTCCACTAGCTCAATCACCTCCCCACAGTGACCCCTTCTCTCCCCCACCCTGTCAAAAGCTCCAACTCCAGAATATCAATCTCTTTACTTTGGTGACCAGAAGTTTTGTCTTTTAACCAGTCTCGTTGTCATTTTCGTCACAGTCTTTGACTGGTGAGACACGAAGTATCAACCATTGTCACCGTTTTCTGTTTATTAGTTAGGAATTTTACAAGTCAACGAAGCCATAAACCACTTACTTAATTCGTTAAACTACAGGCGAGTAGGCAGGGGGTGCACTGGGTGCACGTG